>NW_024121133.1:7682742-7767742 GCF_016745375.1 Pimephales promelas
CTTGCATCATCATTATAGAATTCAACTGATGTGCATCACAGGTGTAGAGACCGTATGTATTGGATATTTATAATGGCTTCGCTTCTGTAACAGTAGAATTAACAGTCGAAACAACAAGTTTGATGGTTTTGAGTCTTTGGTTTTAATATATACATGTTTTTTTTTTTTTTTTTTTTATGTCATATAATTTAAAGCAGCTGTGTAAAACCTTCGTGTCATTTCAAACCAGTATGGATTTCTTTTTTTCGGTGGAACAGAAACATATTTAGAAGAATGTTACAGCAAAACATCACCGGACCCCACTGACTTTCATTGTACGCACAATGAAATATATAATGACATATTCCACAGAATATTAAAAGTCAGACTGGTTAGGAATCACATTAGAGTCTGTAAATGAAAATTGAATTTCCTTTCATTTGTAAAATATTTAGTTCATTATCCAAAAAAAAAACAGAAAGCATTACCACCTGGTTATAACAGTTACTTTACAGTATGTGCACTAATGAGTACAACATCCTTACCTAGGAAAGTATCCAATAATATAAGGGAAATAGGTTAAAGTAAGGTTAAAGGATACAGTAAGTTATTACCCAGTTGTTGTAATCGCTATAATATGTGCATGCAGAACAGGACTGTAAAAATTAAGTGAACCCATTTTTCAATCATGATTTATGTGGAATAATAAATATTTCATACCATGACATATTTTGGTTATTCCCCTCAGCCCTATTGGAGGTGGCAGGCGAGAGATACATCGGTCTGTCGCTCTGTCTCACGACTAGATTAACCGCCTCGCCTCGCGTGAGTCTCTGGCCCCGTTCTGACGTGACTCTCATTGGTTCCTGATTTAACTCATTCTCTGCAGTGTCTGTGCTTCTGTCAGCTTTCTTACCTCTTCATGCACCAGCTAATCATTTGTGAAATGACTATTCTAAGCACTCCTTAGATTGTGTTAAAAGATTAGGATCTTAGTTATTATTAAAATATTATTATTTTATTTTTGTCAGACTTTAACCCCTTTTGAGGATTTCACTTGAGTTCTAGCAGAGATGTGGTCTAGAAGTTAAGTGCAATTGCACATCATATTTAACGTCTCCTTAAACAGCAGGGGTGTGTTCGGATTTGGACTGTGAAAAGCTTCTTTTCCCCCCATTTCCACGTCTTACACTCACATTGTTGTGGTTTGCTTCAAAGCCATTGAAAGGATTGTCTTATGGGCCTCTGTCAATTCAGGTTTTGTTCACTGTAAGGTTGCAGCTCCATAGCATGTGTCATCTGCCCTTAAAACGCATGTACGCAAACAAACAGAAACAGAATGAAGTATGTTCCACAGGGCATTGCACTGAATAAACGAGCGAGAGCGTTAAAACTGCTAACTTCTTTAAACCTCCTAAGTCCTAAATAACCTCCTTTAGGCAGAGAGGGAACACACAAGAATGGCCCAGCCGGCCTTTTCTTTAGATGCCACACAATGCAAACAATGAACTTACTGACCCCCAAAATCCTCTTTCGTAACATTTAAGGGTATTGCTGGCCATGTTTTATTGACTGTTTTAGTTGTATGTGGATTTTTTGAGCTATTCAAGGACACTTCTCAAAGAAAATGCTAAATACTGCGTGCTCTCAACTTGAAAAGTAAAGAACTGTGGAAAAGAGACATGCGTTTTGTTTTGTAAAAAAGAAAACAGCCCATTTGTGTTACACTGAGGTTTTTTTTTTTTTGAATAATCAAGAGATTATTTTAATTTTGTTTTACAATTTTCCCAACAATTGTCATTTCTATAAAGCAAATAATAAAACAAATAGTGTTATATTATTTAAATTTAAAAGTTCGTATCAAAAATGAAAAAAAAAAAATCAGTTGTAAAATATTTTCAAGATTTGTTATCACAACATTGTTTTTCTTTTGTCAAATAAACTAAGATAATTAATTTAGTTCAGATAACTTATTTAAAGTTTCTGATGATTAAATCAATCTCCTTCATTGTATTAACTCACTTTTTGCAGTTCAATCAACTTAAAATTTTAAGGCAACCAGATTACTTATTTTTTTTAAGTTAAACCAACAATATTTATTTTAGAAGGTCTTATTTGTTAACAACATTAGATAACATGAACTAACAATAAGCAATGCCTGCTTTAAAGCATTTATGTTAATTAATTAACATGCAATTGTTCATTGTTTGTTCAAGTTTATTCACATTGCATTAACTAATATTAACAAATATTGTTCGATACTATAAAAGAAAAAAAAATGAAGCCTCACCATGATACAGTAATGATCATTTACTGCAATAGAAAAAAAAAATCAGATTGCATTGTCAATGGAATTTTTTTTTGGGGGGGGACTATGTCATTATTTTCATGACAATTAAGTTAAATGAAGAAAAGTAAAAGAAAAGGTCTTAAAATAGGTCTAATTTTCTCAATGAAAAAAAAAACCTTTAGATTTTTGCCCATATACTGTATACTAGCAACTTTTTTTATTGTGTTACTGTATGTCTGCACACATAATCTGAAATATGTATGCGTGTTTTACATTCGTAACCTCAAGAAGAGTCACTATTTGCAGTCAGACATTAGAAGGATGCAGTCGGAGGTTTCATGTTTACATTTCATGCTGTGAAACTTGTCGAAAAAGAGAGAACAAACCATGGGTGAAGAGAGAGCGCTTAGCAGGGGTTGACCAATCACAGCACATCGTCTGCTTTGGTGTTTGTGGTCCATGACATGCAATTATAACCTAAACATTAGGAGTGCTTCAAAAGGCCAAAGAACATATATGTGTGGTGGCCTCTTGACAGAAACATTCACAAGTGTGGTATCTAAATTAGTCTATTGAAGAAAAATGCCCCAAATGAGCTGTGAATGTTAAAATCTGCGTCCCGTAAAAAAAAGTGTTTTTTACAGACTCCAGTCACAATGCCTCGCAAAAGGACAATTGGCACATTTAGGAACTGTGTGAAAAAGTCCTGTGTCTGCAAAACTATGGCAGACTGGAGAATATGAATAGGCTTTTTACAGGTCAGAGCTTCCATTCAACCCATGACATTGTTATTATCTGACGGTCATGGATGTGGCTAATTAATATTCCCATCATACCCCTATAGGGCAAATTAGTCAAAAATATGCCGCAGACAGTCCACAGTCTGTTCACTGATTTTTGCACCTTATATTTTGACTTGTTGACTTACATGCTCTGATCCACAGCCTCGTAAATGACTCATTTTGAATTGTACATGGCAACAACATGCTATAAAATAGCATTTCACACATGACTGCAGCTAACATTCGATTTTGACAAAGTTGTACTGCATTTTGTTAAAGGAGTTTATTTAAAAAAAAAAAAAAAAAAAAAAAAAACTTTTGCTGATAATTAACTCACCACCATGTCATCCAAGATGTCCATGTCATTCTTTCTTCAGTCGAAAAGAAATGAAGTTTTTTGATCAAAACATTCCAGCTTTTTTCTCCATATAATGGACTTCAATGCTGGGAACCAAACGGTTCAAGGTCCAAAAGACAGTTTCAGTGCAAACTGTTCAAAGGGCTTTAAATGATTTCAGACCCTGAATAAGGGTCTTATCAAGCGAAATGATCGCCCATTTAAAAAAAAAAAAAAAAAAAAAGTTTAAGTTTTATAAGCTCAAATGGTCGCCTTACTCTGTTAGGGTTGGGTGTGATGCATGTTCGACGAATCTTTTCCCGAGTCAACTTGTTCATTTCGTTCGTTGAATGAACCAAATGACACGGAAAAAGATTTGTTCGAACAAGTTCGAACAGAAGAGTCACCAACACACATCCCAGAACAGAGCAAGGTGACTATTTGAGCTTGTAAAACTTTTTTTGTTGTTGTTTTTAAATGAGCGATCGTTTTGCTTGACAAGACCGTTATTCATTGTCTGGAATCATTTAAAGCCCTTTGAACAGTTTGCTGTTGGCACTGAAACTGTCTTTTGGACCTTGAACCGTTTGGTTCCCACTGAAGTCCATTATGGAGAAAAATACTGGAATGTTTTCATCAAAAACCTTAATTTCTTTTCAACTGAAGAAAGAAAGACATGGACATCTTGGATGACATGGGGGTGAGTAAATTATCAGCAAAAGTTTTTTTTTTTTTTTTTTAAGTGAACTACTCCTTTAAGCTAATACTATAGTAATCGTAAAAATATGCACACACATATTTGGGTCTAAATTAGTCATTTTTCAACAGATAATAGTTATTTAGTATTTCAGTATTGAATAAATTATAGTTTTAACTAACATTCTCTCGACCTATCCGCCATCTTTAGACCTGAGACATCTTGAAAGGCAGCCGATTCCTACCTTGTGTCCAAACTGCTGCCTCTACATGATAACTCTCTAGCTTTTGGAACAGAATAAAATATATATATAAAAAAAATGGTGATCGCCATTTTCTGTTTCTTTGTTGCCGAAACGCCATTTCCAAGTCAATCAAATAAACTCTATCATCATTTGTAAAGCTTTTATTTCCCTCTAGTCAGGTAATTTTGCACCATGTTATTGTTTTATGACCAATTCCTCATTATCATCATTACTTAAAATATACTGTGTACTTCTCACTATTTTTATTGTTATTCACTCAGAATCAATTTACGCACCCACAAGGAGCACCCTACCTGAAATCTATTTCATTATTGTGCCTTTCCGACGAAAAACACCTCAGACTGAGTTCGAGTTACGCTGACACCAATGTTAATGTCGCCAGAACAATAAAAATCTATCATATGAATTTGTCAGTATAAAGTCTCAGCCCTGAGGCGGTGGGTTATTGTTTTATTCTATTAGCCTCTTATTACCAGCACTCTTAGAGACCTCCCCTCTCACGCAGCCCGCCTGAACATTTATCAGGTCGTGTACAAACGTCTGGAACATATGACGGCTGCTCTCTCCATGTCTGCTCCAGGGCAAACGGAAACCGTAGGCTGTGTTAACAAACTAATGGCTCTCTGTGCGTCTGTTATCAGACTGCACCTGGTCTAGCTGATGCTGTCAATATATTTCCATAATGCTTTTCTTGATGAAATGTGATTATGCCATTTATGTATATTTTTGCCTTTTGTATACAAGATGTTTTGCCTAACTTAAGGTAAGCATCACTATTGCTATTGAGTATGTTTAGGCTTTTACGTGAACGTTATCTCAAATGTGGCTTTTACTTTACTAAGCGATTAGAATTTGGTTTTCACCTGACAAGCGATAAATATGCTAATCAATTTGACTTACATCAAAGAATGAGATCCATTTTTCTTTTAAAATGTCTTGGCATCAGCAGTTGAAACGGTTACAGAAATATTCGGTAACACTTTATTTTATAGTCCATGTTAGATTACCATAGCAATAACAGTGAATTAAGCATAATTATATGTAATTAACCCTCAACCAAACCCTAATCCAACCCTAACCCTAAAGTAAGTACATGTAGTTAATTAATTTTACTTAGTACTTAAAGCTGCAATCTGTAGATTTTTTGGGTTAAAAATGATCAAAATACATATTTGAGAAAATACATAAACAGCCAGTGTTCAATCAAAACTATCTGCTTGCCTTAGCTCGATTCAAAACGTTAAGCTTGTAATTTTTTTTTTTTTTTAACTCGTGGAATTATATACAAATTTGGACAAAAACAAAAAGGTTTAGAAAATGATGAACCTCATTTCAACCAATAAATGATTATATCTCTCTCTACATAAATGATTGTATATGGCTTGGTTGGTTGTTATACGCATTGGTTGGTTAGGGTAGGTTTAGGTGTGGGGTGGGGTGCGTGTGTATTATAGACCCCTTTTCAGTTGGTAAACAAGGTGACGTTTTTATGTGGGCGGAGCTTAGGTGGAGGCAGAACGATCCCTCTGGCCGCTTCACTAATGCTAGTTAGCAAGTTTTATTAGCTTGTGTTTTAACAATGACTGGAGAAAATCATTTTATCTTAATGTGTAAGGTCACTCAGTGTCCAGGGCCGCGATTGTTATTTCCAAAAGTTATTTTTAACGGACATAACCATAGTGGCCGACCGGTAGCCGCCTACACGCTCACTCAATGCATGGACGATCTGACAGGATTAACGTACGTTACCTCGGTTGAGTGGCCTGACTTCTACACCTACCTTATAGAGAAACCGATCGTAAAGAGAAACTGAGGGCATATAAATCTTTAGATGCCTATAACTATATGCTGAATGGTAATGTACAAGACTTGTGTGTATGATCCGCAGTTCTGCCAAGCCAGGGCAGAGAAGACGACAATGTAAAGAGTGTCATTACAATGCGATTTTAATCATGTGAATATTTTCAAGAAATAAAAAATCCAGATACAGCATATTCATTTTTCATTGATACTTGCACCAAACAACACAATAAGACAACATTTAACAATAATAAAAGTAATTTAAGGTCCTTATTATATAGCCGAATCTGTGCTGGTTTGCATTGGCCGCCTCCTGTTTTCACTTTGTTTTGCCTCCAGCTAGCGCCGTGACGTAACTGTGACGTCGGCGCAAAAGGGGTCTTTACGTTTGGGTAGAATTAGTGGTGTGGAGTATTACAATGCATATCAAATGCACGTGAAAAACTGCGTCTCATATGCACGTAAAAACTCATTTTCGCGTATAAATTACACAACGCGTTTTATAGAGACGCATTTACGTGATAACAGGCTGATTATATAGTATGAATGTGTGTATTATGAATGTAATGCGGACGTACTACATTCTCCATGCTGTCATTATCATGTGACCTACAGGGATCAGTTGCATCACGTCACTGTCATTCATAAATCCTCTCCCGTGGCCTCATGGGATGGTAAAGTGTCCATTGTGTGCAGACTTCAGAATCTCGAAGTCATCCTACTCTTTTATGAGCTTTGTGAATTCGGACATACTTCTTTTGTCACCTACTATATAGTGGGGAAGTATGCAAATTGCCTGACGGGCTGAATGAAAATGCGACTGCACTCTCTGACAGTAGGTGGCGCTTCTGGAAAAGTCAAAAAACGTTGATTAAATGGTCAAACATGTCTAGCATGTTTAGAAAGACAAAGCAACTCAGTGAAATGCAAAAACATGTTCTATGTGAAGTGCCACGACAAGGTTACTAATTGCTGTTGTAACTTGGCGACATATTCGACACTTGCGTAAATTTGTGGCTAACCAAATGATTAGACCTCTGGCCTGGCGCTCGGTTCCCTCACGCTCAGAGTGCAAGCAGCAGCCTTTGGCTATATACACCACCATCCACAGAGTAATTACCAGACTATTTAAAATAATGCCACAGCAATCAGACGGTGATAACATGCAATTAAGATGTGTTGCCAGATTAGAGAACTATCCGACGTACATAACCAATCTTGCACCGACGTCCCCCAAGATAAAGTGGCCATCTCCCAAAATGTCAAACTGTAGTGATTAAATCAGATTATTTTCAATTAATATGCATGTCCCCCTGTCCTGTGCTCACTTGTGTTATTGACAGTGATGTATTGAGCTCATCTTGGCGGAATTTATCCCAGAGACACTCATTTTTCTGATGGTTGCTTTTCCTGTCTCGTTCTTCCTCTGCCTGCGAGCTGTGCGTGATCTTACTCAACACCCCCATCTACCCCCCACATGCCCCATCTCTCACCCCCCTCCCCAAATCATTCCTAGGATTAGGGCTTCGTGTCAGAGCAGAGAGGGGACAATCTCATGAAAGGGCACCGGTATAAATAGAGTGTTGAAATATAATTGTTTGTAACGTCATTTCACCCCCGTGTTAAGTCCCTGGGCGTCCTGTTGGAGGAAGGCAGACAGCCGTGGATGACAGCAGCCCTGGGACTTGCCGTCCTGGGCCCGTAGAGGCATTACATCCCGCTTGTCTGGAAGCTTTCCGGAGCTTACCGCCACTCGATTCCAATCAAATCCCGCTCTGGAGGAATGTGGATCTGCGAACTCCAAAACAGTGTACAGCCAAACATTATGCGCTACTTCACGGCATTGCAAAACACTCGAGTGGATGTTGAGCCCTTACATGCTCCCATTCCGAGTCGTGTGAATTAATTTCGCTGATGAATTGCAGTTTTCACTGCTGGGAAAGTGCGTGTTTGTGTGTGTGCTGTCACAGACAGCAGGCTGCTCGGTCACATCTGAGTGGGCTGTACCATCCAGCCTCGGGGGCTACAGTACTCACCATTCCTAGATTGAAACATCCCGTGTCATTTCCTGCTTCGCTGGCTCCACCAGTCAGGGAAAAAGAGAAGGCTGAAATATGAATTGTGCTCGCCCTCCTTCAGAGCTGATTATCGGGCCGGGCCTTTCAAACGCCTCCCTGTTTCACGGTGGTCCCAGGAACAAGCCTACAAAGAAGCTAAATGAGATGGCAATGGGATCAGCCACATGTTGTACTTGAGTAGTCAAGCCATTGTTCCAGTCAAGCTCAAAAGGAGATGCTCGACTGAGTCCTTTTTTAATGTGCTTCTCCGTGGATGTGTGTGGTTTCGTTGAGGAGACCGTGTGTGTGTGTGTGTGTGTTTGCATGCGTGTGTTCCTCATGTCATCAGCAAACAGACCAGGAGATAGCCTAAGATGAGGTTTCTACGAGGGACCGTTTTCTAATGGAGCTATCCGTCAGCTATCCAAGTTGCGTTCTGGCCTCTGCACCGTAGGGTCTTTTCTTTAATGCTAAAGCGCAGGGTCTAAGCATTGCTAGTGGGGGCCATTTGTCAAAATGCATCTGGGGGAAACTTGTTAGGCGTTTCACTGAGCTTGAAATCCATCCAGGTCTTTTGTGCTATGGGTTGTGGGATATCTAAATAAAATGCTGTCGGTACTATACACTGTAAAAAAAGAATATGTATCTAATCAATAGAATTGTGGCAACTGATTATTATTCCTTAAAAGTTAACCATTTAAAATGAGTAAAGTTTACACTAACAAAAATATCTCACTAACAGACAGATGTCAAAGATTAATAAAGAACTCTTTATTTTAAATTGCCAACATTGAAGACACCTGATGTTAACAAGCAGAATCACTGAAGGAGAAAACTGTAATTTTAAAACAAATCTAAATCAGACACCGATCACCATAATGGTGACTTAAATTTATATTTTTTTGGTTGTTGTTGTAAGTTTTACTCATTTTAAATGGTTAGCTTTTAAGGAATTTATTTGATTCATTATTACTCAATTCTACTTTGTTAAATTTAAAGGGTTAGTTCACCCAAAAATGAAAATTCTGTCAGTATTTACTCACCCTCATGTTGTTTCAAACATCTATATGTTTATTTGTTCTGCTGAACACAAGGAAGATATTTGGTATTTGATATTTGTATATATTTGATATTTGTTTTAATCAAACAGATCTCATTCCCCATTACCATAGTATTTTTTTCCTACTATGGTAGTCAATGGGGAATGAGATCTGTTTGATTAAAACATTCGTTAAAGGTAAAGCGTCAGTTGTATGACGGCCCGGGATCGTCAACTAACCGACGTTTAAGGGTACCCTAACAAGGCGGATGTTGACGCATGGTCAAAAGACGTCCCAAGACGTCAGTTATATGACGACTTGGGATGAGACTGTGTTATCCTTTGTGTTCAGCAGAACAAATAAACACATAGAGGTTTGAAACAACATGAGGGTGAGAAAATACTGACAGAATTTTCATTTTTGGGTGAACTAACCCTTTAATTAATAATATTGCTTGTAATCTGTTGCCACAATTTTTTTGGATTAGATAAAGCATATTCATTTTTACAGTGTATTACGACTTGTTTTATGTTCTCAAGCTTATAATGTGTATTTTATTAAAGGGGTAGTTCACCCTAAAATGAAAATGAAGTCATTATTTACTCACCTTGGTGTCGTCGTAATGCCGTAAGCCCCTTTTTCTTTTCTGGACCACAAAAGGATAAAAATTAAATATCCCCCTTACACTTGTCCATATAATATTAGTGAATACCAGCCAGCTTAAAAGTGGCTTTAAGTACTTACATTGAAATTAAAAATTTGATACAATGGACTTATTGTGTACATACATGCTTTTACATTGTACTTATATTTAGAAAATACCTGCATGTAATTACAGCTGTAATTAATAAATTTAATTACATTTGTAATTACACAGTTGACCCTTCCCTTACACCTTAACCCACCCCTAAACCGAGCCATACAACCACACCTGACCCTAACCTTACCCGTATCACACCTCAATAGCTGCAAAAGTGTTTTACAATACAACCTGAACAAAATTGTACTTATTTTTCGATGCAAGTACATAGTACTTAAAGCCACTTAATATAAAGTGGGACCCAAAAGTATTACAAAATGATCCCTTTAAAGGCAGATTGAAATGGAGTTATGTTACCAAAATCCACTCAATGGTAGTAAAGTTAGAAGAGTTCTCCAAACTGACTGTAATGGACTTTAAATAATGTAGTGCTTTCAGATTTGTCATATACAAAATTATGATTTTTTATTTATTATAATATGTTTCAAATACTTTTTTTCTGGACTTATTGTAAATAGTTTATGGTTGTACTTTATTCGAAATATAAAATAAAAATGAGTTACACTTTATTTTTTGAGAGCCAACTTCACACATTCTGCTACTAACAACTATCAGTAACTTTGCAGCTACATGTCAAATAACACTCATTCATTTGCAACTACATGTCAACTAAATCTCAGAGTATTAGTAAGGTAAATAATAAGTTGACATGTAGTTGCAAAGTTACTTATAGATAGTAGCATGTCTAAAATGGATCAAGTGGATTTATTTGAATGTCAAATGAAGTGTTACCTAAAAATGTCTTTGTAATTGAAAAATGCCATGCTTTATAGCCTATTTTTCCCCAGATTGAAAACCCTCTTGTGTGGTTCATGTTGACTTATCTAAGGCTCTTGAAGTATGTTTTGCCAACCCGATCACACGGCAATTCATACAAATTTTACGAGGTGGCTAATTCGTATGAATTCGCACGAATAACCCTGACTCCCGCCCTAAACCTACCCGTCACATGGTTTCAGACAAATCGTGAAAAATTTTTACGAATTAGCCACCTTTTATTCACTCGTACGAATTGGTCGTGAGATATCATTGGTTTTGCCCATGTACAAGACATAACTTCAACAAAACTATAACTTCAATATAACACTCTTTCTAATCATAGATGTAGTGATTCCAAATCAATCTTCTTTCCATTTCAATATTCTCCTATTTGTGCACGTCTTTGTTCATGGGTCGATGAGTTGGATATAACTCACACCACAGTCACGGACTTCTGTAGTAATAATGCAATATGAATGGCATCTCTACACTGAGGACATGATCCTCTGAACCATGACACAAGTGCTGCATATTACTGACCACAGCTAAGCAGCCACCAGACAATCTATCATTACACCACATCACTGAGTCCACCTGCTGATACTTCTCTAAAGCCGTTGGGTTTGAAAGCCTGTTGAAAATTGGTTTTCAGCCCAATGTAAAGATTCCATATTATCATCATCTGCAATACGTGGTGCATGCTGTGCTCAAGATAATCTTTTCCACTGGTCACAACAATGTAGAATCCAGAATACTTAAAATACATCAAAGTCACATTTATCGAAGAAGATTTGAATAATGTAGCGCATAACTTTTTAAATATTCTCGGTTTGTTTTTACAAACCGAGGCAGGAGTTGATGTTATCGTCAGTGGTAATTGACAGTGAGCCACAGATGCTGTAGATAGAGCATAACTTGTATTGAACACGGAATATGAGCTGTGATATCATTGCTCAGAAAATGTTTAGAAAGTACTCTGAGCTTGCATGACATATGGCATAATATATTTAAAGTCAAAACTGTTCAGACACTTGGAAATGTTATGCGTTCTAGAAACATCTGGGGTGTGAAGCTACAGATCAACACTGTTAGAAATGTGAACAAACAAAACACAATTGACGGTTATCATACTCAACCCTGCCTATAAAAGACTCTCTTCATTTTGGTAACTTACTTTGATTGAATTTGATACATATGGTTCTGCGTCTGGGGAATTTTGAGTTGAGACACAATATGTTCTATGCTTGAAAACAGGCATAAAGTGCAAAAAATATATAAAATATACATATATCACGTTTTAAATTGTGGGCGGGTAAGTGAAAATAGTCTTTGCCAACAATGTAAAGTATATTCAGCGACGAACATAGAATGTGATTTGAGCTGAAGTTTTTACTTGAAACATGAACAAAAAGTTAGTCCTCATGAAATATCTAGGTGTTTATTTATTTATTTATTTTTTATAATAAAGATGTTTTCTTGAAAACATTGTTTTAATCGGCCGTCAGTTTAAAGTTCAAAGGAGTATGGATGGACTTCAATGGGAACCAAACGGTTCAAGGTCCAAAAGACAGTTTCTGTGCAAACTGCAAATTGTGCAAAAGGCTTTAAACGATTCCAGACGATGAATAAGGGTCTTAACAAGCGAAACGATCACTCATTTAAAAAAAAAAAGTTTTATAAGCTCAAATGGTCGCCTTGCTGTGTTCTGTGATGCGCGTTCGTGACTCTCCTGTTCAAACTCGTTCATTAAAATGAACAAATCTTTTTCGTGTCATTTGGTTGATTCAACGAACGAAATGAACGAATTGACTTGGAAAAAGATTCGTTCATTTTGATAAAAGAGTTCGAACAGGAGAGTCACCAATGTGCACAGAACAGAGCAAGGCGAGCATTTGAGCTTATAAAACTTTTTTTTTTATTTTTTTTTTTAAATGAGCGATCATTTTGCTTGATAAAACCCTTATTCATCGTCTGGAATCATTTAAAGCCCTTTGATCAGTTTGAAGTTTGCACTGAAACTGTCTTTTGGTAATTGAACTGTTTGGTTCCCATTGAAGTCCATTATATGGAGAAAAATCCTGGAATGTTTTCATCAAAAACCTTAATTTCTTTTCAACTGAAGAAAGAAAGACATGGATATCTTGGATGACATGGGGGTGAGTAAATTATCAGCAAAAGTTTTTTGTCACCATGTTTGATAAATGTACAGTATGCACGTTTTATTAGAAATAAACTTCAAGTTGACCGCTGCGTGTAAATTTTTTGTCAATCTCTTACTAAAAAAGGTTAACATTAGCTCGCTATTTCCATCCTGTTTTCTTAGTTAGTTTTCTTTGAGTTACAAACATGTTCAAAGGGCATGCCAGGAATGACCTAGATACATTTTTTTTTTGTGAAATCAAATGTTGCTTTAAATATTTGTAATTTTCACTGCGCCCGTTATGCACAATGGTGAGTGATAAAATATAGAATAGATTAAATTGATCTATTTTATGTCTTAAAGCCAGAACCAAATTATTATTATTATTATTATTATTATAGTCTTCAAAGATTTCCTCATTCTATCCCAAGTGTTCTTTCTTGTTTGAGGAGTCCCTGATCAAAGTGCCTTCTTTCAGATCTTCTTTATTAGATTTTACACTTGCTCCATAGGGGAGCAGGAAACAATACTAAACACGGTGCTTTGAGTGAACAGATATTTATTTTCCCACAGATCGATCAAACCCAGCACAAGTGCAGCAGGCAAAGCCAACGCTAATTTAAATCAATAAGGCATGTTACAGACAGATATTCTGGTTCATCTGTTTGTGTAAATGTACAATGCAAATTTAAACATGTGAATCCTCTGAGGTTTGACAGATTTGTGATGCGAATCAGTACATCAAATCAACATGTTAATCCAAATATTGTATGTCATAAAAACAAATATAGTTTGAAATATCCTCTCGCAACCGTGGAAGGGGAGGGTTGATCTGTCCTTTAATTGGCAGGGCAGAAGTTTGCTGTGGGAAGAGTTCTGCTTGAATGAGATCTGGGCATGGCGCCAAACGAAAGGGAAAAAAATCTTCTTCGTCTTCTATCTACGACAGCCGAGCTGTTCGCTCGTCATTAGACGAGGCCTGCTGAAGACTCCGAATTCGATTTTAATAACGTAGATGTCTTCATTACGACAGCCTCGGTGCCTTGCAGTCGGGTGATAATGTACTTCCTCAGCATTGTGAGATTGTCATGAAAATCCCTCCCTTCTGCTCTATTCACCAACTCAAGAGCAATCAGGTGTTTGTGGCACGTTTCGCACAAAACCGACTGCTCCCTTACAGTAACATTGGATCGGGTTCGAAGGGCCTTTCTTTGCCCCTAAATTAGGCAAGAAACAACCTCTTTGTCATGTGATTGCCTCTTTGAGGGTTTATTGTGCCAATTGTAAATCATCCAGTTGTTTCTGGAAGCATATGCAAGACTCCACGTTCATGCGACTGTTCTTGAAAAGTGCCTCGTCTGGGTTAATGCAAAGATCTGGGACATTAATCTCAGTAAAACTGTAGCGGAGGGCATTAGAATGTTCACGTTTTTCTCTGAGGTCAAAAGACTTTGATTGAGGGCTGGGAGACCCAGCAGGGTCCTGCAGCTCATGGTTGAAATCACCCCTTGGCCCTCAGGCTTGGCCTGGTCTGCATGAATGCCAGAGGTTAGGCTGCCATTTTCCTCCCTGTTGCTGTGTCGCCATGACAACCGATATAGAAATCACTGAAGAGACTTGGGCAGGAAGGGAAACAGACCTAGTGACACGCTGGCACCGACACATGCGATTCTTGTGTGGGCTTTGGGAAAGATGGAGTGGATGGGTAAATAAGAAGATAAAGCAGTGCTCAAACTGTTTTACTGACGTTGGTGAGTAAACAATGAGCTCTGCGTCAGTGTGTTTTGTGCTCAGCACTCTTTGAACAAAGGTGTTGAAGTACGTATTTGGTCATCTTAGCAGTGTTGTAGTCGAGACCACCTCACTCGAGTCCGAGTCGACACCGAGTCCATAGAGAGTCGAGTCCGAGACCAGAGACGGTCGAGTCCGTTTCGAGACCGAGACCAGTGAGGGTTGATTACCTAATTTACTTTTATTTACTTAGAGAAATCCTTTTTTTTAAATTTTTTTTTACTGAATTTACTTAGAGTTTAAAAAATATGATCAGTTTAGGGTAAAAAGGCCACATAGTAGGTGGTGTTAAAAGTAATTTTATTACAGTTTGTCATGCGCAGTTGCGCACTAGAAAATCACCAATCACTGGGCGTGTCAATCAATTTAAAGAAATATTTTTTTAACATACATTAATAATCATGAAAAATATTTTTAATTGAACTCGAGTGGACTCGGGAATAATTCCGAGTCCTAAAAAAAAAAATGTTCGAGTACGAGTCGATTCCGAGTCCAAATGGACACGAGTCCATGACAAGACCGAGACCATTAAAATATGGTCTCGAGACCGAGTCCGAGACGAGTCCGAGTCTCGAGTACTACAACACTGCATCTTAGTCTACCCAGTAGTTTAGCTTGTAGAGAACGCCACTTGTAATGCCAAGGTTGTGGGTTACATTCCCAGGGAACACACCTACTGATAAAATGTATACCCTGGAATGCAAACGCAAGTACTCACGCCTAACCAAAACACTTGTCATACCAGCCCCCAACCTTATCAAGACCATCTCAGCATTCCAAAGACATTGTGTTGTTAGAGCCGTTCAAATGGCATGGCTACAGGCGTCCGTTTGTTAGTCTCAAACATGTCAGGAGAGTGTGGAAAAGTTGCACAAAGCATGGGAGGCCTCTACTGGCCGACAAAGTCCTCACACGCATGACGAAGCCAGGGGAATAGGAATACCTTAGGAAGCTTTGCAAGATCACCAACAGCCAGTGGATTTTATGTGAATCTATACGAGATAATCCTAGAAAGGAAACGTGCAAATCAAGTCTCAACACTACTGTGGTTTAGTCCCATTAAAAAAAAATCCTCCTGTGAGCTTGACTTTGTTTTTTTTCCTTGCCGTTCCTTTTTTTAAAAAAAAAAAAGGTCTAATACTTTCATGACACTAAAAGGGATGTTCCCCAAACAGTCATCTTCAACAACACTTTTTCGGAACAGTTCAATAAACCTGTCAAAATCTTCACACGCTCCATTGAACAGTAAAAATCGATAGCATTAAACACTTCTCAGAAACAAACATAAGTGCATCTCATGAGACCCAGTGAACTATGTTTTTTTATATAAATATATATTTTACAGTTCTGTCAATATCACGTTCTGGAGATCTTAAATACTTCATTACGTCTCAAAGAACACGTCTCCTTTTGTTCCTTAACCCCTTCATCTCGCATCGTGCACTTTAAAACCCAGAGAACTAAAACGGGACACACCATCTTGAGGTGTATCATACATAATATTGAGCGATATCTCCATAACATTAACATAATCTGCTCTTTATGGAACAGGGCAAAGGGTGAGCAGCCAATCAGACGCTTTCACAGTCGCTAGCCATTTGCCTTAGCCTTTGTTTCCTGTGAGCATTCCAATTCATTCACAGATGTATAAGCAATTTTTAACCTTTGTTAGGCAGAGGTGGAAGTGCTTGACATAATCTTGCAGTAACAGACTCCACCGTCGGCCAGATGACAGGTCGTATTAAGTCCTCCAGCTGAACTCAGGCACAAGCGAGCTAACCTCAAGTACGACCATAAACAAGCAAGACTCCACAGCTTTGTCAGGCAGTCTTATTTAGCCTCCATTCTGTGCCTGACGGCAATGAAAGTGGGCAGAAGGGAATGTGATTACCTTGGAATAAAACTGCATTTAGTTCCACATTGTTCTAACATATTGACTACGGTACATTTCCTGCGATAATTGCTTCATACTGTAGTACCAACCTTTGTAAGACTACTCCTAATATAGAAATCACACTACACAGTCATATTTTTAGGTACAATATAACAGATACAATAACGTTCGTTAAAGATGTAGTAGTAATCAGTATTTGCAGGGGAAGTGTGACTTTGCTTTTGAAATTCAGATGTGATGGATATTAGTTTAACCATTCTTTGAGCATCTCTGCATATCGTATTTTCTACATTGTACGTGTGTTCTGTCTACGAGCCTTACTTTTGTGACTAAAAGGGGCCTGGCAGATAACCCTAAAATCGAATTTATAAGGCACAGTCAGTATGTTCCCTTTTGGGATTAGGGCTCAAAGAATCTTTTTGGCGCCGGATATAAACGGTCCAAAATGTATGGAAAAACCTTAAGACCTCTGAAATGGTTCTATGAAGATTAGGCTAAGCATAAAGAGCTACTACATGTGGGTGACCTTGATGCTATCTGCAAGAAAGATGGGATCCTAGCTGGGTAGCGTTTCCTCTTCCCTAAGACTCTACCAGACTTTTCGGCTTTGCATTAGGGGCCAAAATCAGATCCCCCTTGCATCTCCTACAAACATGACATATACACTCAGAAACACGTACAGTTAATCGCTAAACAAAGTTACGCCTAGGAACATGACGGAAGCGTAATCAACCTAAAGATTCAGAAGTCTTTGGAGCTGAGGTAATTTGCCCTTTCCTACCCACCTTCTTGGTCTCTCTTGCTCTTTCTTTGCCGTTCTCTCTCTCCATCTACTTCCAAATGCTATTCTCTATTAATCAGAGCTCACAGTTCAAACTGGTCTTCAACTTCCTCCCCAATCCGCACTAAGCCTGTCATTTCTGGCTATTATTTACTTTAATGGGCTTTGGCTGATCCCTGGCGCAGTGGCGGAGGGAGAGAATAATACAGCTGAGGGTAGCGGGGCCTTAGACGGTGTGCGACCACGACTTTGCCTGCAGATTAGCCATGGCAGATGGGCTTTCCAGGGGCTTCCTGTGAGCAGGAGTGTTGATTGAGAGGGTATAATGAGAGAGGTGGTGTCCTCACAATGGAACCAGCCACCTCACTACACCTCTCGCGTCTAAACAACCCCCCATTCCCACTCTCTCTCTCTCAAGACTCCAGCCCCCCTCCCTCAGGTTCCTTTCTTTTTTCCTCTCATCCCCTCTTTTTTCTCTCCCTCTATTCCTTCCATAGAGGAAGTCAGAGCGCAGGAAAGAGCACAAAAGCGACTGTAAATAAGCATGAGTCTTAATCCAGCATTAATTGGTCCTTTCTCAGACTGGGTGTGCACTTTTTGGGAAGTTTTTGTGTGCGACTGCTGCAGGTTTCTGGAAGAATACCATTTGCTTCTATTGTTTGCTTAAAAAAAGCTGATTTGCTGACACTCGAAAGTTGAAAATTGTAGGGTTTACTCTTTTTCATTGTTAGTGGTGTCTGCTA
Source organism: Pimephales promelas (assembly GCF_016745375.1). Next base: position 7,700,918 of record NW_024121133.1, read on the forward strand.
AGGTTTTGGTATATTTGGTATACGTTGACTTTATGTCAAAAAAAGGCACCACAAGAGCAATTTTGCATGCTCAAAGTTCAGTGTGACCACTCTTTTAGTATTAGGGATTAGCATTTAGTACATAACGCATCCACCATTTGTGCTGAACAATAAGGTCCCAGATAGCAAACTGACATTGAATCAACATGGAAACAACGTCTCTCATGACATTGAAACAACGTTGATTTTGCTCATCGAATTAACGTTGAACCAACGTCAGATGCGGCATTCTTCAAAGCTAAATGAAAATCGAAAATTGGTTTGCTTTCATAACGTTGAAACAACGCGTTGATTTCAAGTTGATTTTCCGTTAGTTTTGAAAGAATGACGCGTCTGACGTCAACGTTAATTCGATGAGCAAAACAATGTCAGATCAACGTTGTTTCGATGTCATATTTCCACGTTGATTCAATGTCAGTTTGCTATCTGGGGTGAGGTTTGTTGAGGAAAGGTGTGCCATTGCTTTTCTATACGATCGATCGAACACATTTTAGGGTGAACAATAAAATGGAAAATTCCTCACACTCACAGAAGGAACCAAATCTGGGGACAAGACTGTCGTTTGAATTACCCAGCTAGAACACCCTGGCAACCACATAGCAACATGCTAAAAACACTACCCAAGCTTCCTTTGGGCAAATAAATCTATTTTTTTTTCTTTTTGCAGCATATATTATAATGACTTTTTAAATGTGAACCCAAATCCAAGGTCAACAGTTAACAAGTACTTCCAGAACGTAAGGGGAGAAGTGTCTTGTTTTGGTCTTCCCAATATCTCACCTGTCATTTGAAGGGCTTTCACTGCGTTTGTGGTACCGAGACAGGCCATGAAAGTCTCCAGGTCAAGTTTGTGTACAAGAGTTGATTTTTTTTTATTTTTATCGTGCGTTGGTTCCTGCTCTCTCTCTTCTCCACAGTCTGTTTCCACACAAGAGATGTCTTACAATCCAGCGGCACCAATTATCCCCCTCCTCTCAGCGCTTTTAGCAACTTTTTCAAAACTCCTTTCACTTGGCTCTTGTCAAGCAATGAAAGAAAAACTAACCACCATGTCAAGAGAACTCAGCTGCCTAGCAACTGGGCCACAGTTTAATTCTGATTTGCTTCAGGTCTTGAGTAATGGAATTGACAATGTTAAGCCAGTCACTAATGTTGTTTGTCACCTCTGAAATGCAAACAAAACTCCATTGTTTTCCAGGGTATTGGGCATGATTGATGCGTGGAGTCACAATGGCATCATTCATTTCGCCCCTGTGTTTTTGCTAGGATTGATGTCATATCTTTTCATGGCATATTAAATGTTTTGGAGGAGCATGAAACTGCGTGGCTTTTCATCTCGCGGAGGCTCCGACGCATTCTTATAACTAGTGAAGTTTAATGATTCCATTCAAGTTGTGTCCATTTCACCCAGAAATAATTTAATAAGAACTGGGGCCCTCTGAGAGCCTCCGAGACACGGCGTAATCCGAAAAGAAAGGATAAAAGGAACTTCAGAGAATAAAGCCTTTAAGATGAAAGTTTTTCGCTTCTTTCTTTTCATGACACCCCTTCTTTGTTTGTCGGGCAACTTTTTGTAGGTTTTTGTTTTCGACACACTTTGCGTATAAATATTTTGATCGGAGAGGAGATGCGGTCAACGAGAAGTTTGTAACTTTCATCTGACAATACTAAATCAGATATTGGAAAGTTCATAAACATACATGTGTGAGTGTGTGTGCGTGTGTATATGGCTAACATACAATGCATAAATAATTCAAAGAAACTGCAACACAAACAACATGAAATAGTTTTTGCCATTCTGAAAATTAAAGTATTTTTGTCGTATACTAAAAATTATTATTATTTTAAATCTGATTGTCAATTTATGATTTTTCATAACTGGCAAACAACAGCACTAAGCAGGGCTATGATGGCATATGATAAACCATGGCAGGGATACAATAATTTACAATTATGTTAACTTCACTACATGCGAACATAATTCAAGATCTGATGTGACCACTCTTTGATATTTTATGACCGTATGAACATAAGAATGTATTTGCTTGTAAATACTTTTATATCACTTGTCTTACTTTTAAAATATGTAAACATATGAAACTCTGTCATTATGTTCCACTTTATGGCTTATCCCATTTGGCCATCCCATTAAACCTGGTGTCTGTGAGACAAAGTTGAGAATTTACATGTTGTGTGATATTTTGTTTGGTTCCGTATTTTTTTTTTTTTTTTTTTTTTTTGAGGATTGAATAAAGAATTGGGGATAAAGAGCAGGGTATCCAGACAGTTCACTGCTGGATATTTGAATAGCAGATTTGTATGATATGGAAACTGGCAATTTCTTCTGCTTCATGTAACATTTTTCAAAGGCCCAAATGGCACAATAAGAAAGCCATCCATCACAAAGAAGGGAAAATTAGCAGAAATAAATGGCACTCTCTTTCTCATCCCCTCACTGTCTCGCTGTACCCGGGAGAGGGACGTCGGAACGACAGGGTGGACAACCAAGAATAGACAACAATAAACCCGGTCACATCAAAGTCCCAGACGGTGGTATTGGAGCAGGCCTCGGCGGGTGATTGGGGGAAAAAAATAAACGTGTGAGCTGCTCAATATCAAGCCACATAAAACCCCGTCCACCCGATTCTTCCTGAAATCCTTTCCTCGGGTTGGATGTTCCGCTGTTACCAGGTGAGTCAAAAGGTGGAAGCTCAGATTTATCTATGTGGGTTTTACTACCCAACACTCAAGCTGGTGTTCTGCCACCTATGAGATGTTAACACGTAATCCAATGGGCAAATAATTTTCCGCCACCCTTGGTTAATGCAGGCCAGGGTGATAAACTAGCATTTCCTCTTATCTGAGCTGGACACAACAGACGCATCTGCCGCTACACGGATTTGTTATTATTAATTGTCAGCGGCCATGTATTCCTTTGTTCGCTTTTGCACGCTGGGATCTTCAAGAGAGTTTAGGTTTGCCATAGCATCTCTTTGAAGGCTTGCGTGTGATATGCTACAGTACAATTTCTTGGGTGAAACAGAGCTTTTAAAATTTATCAAAGATTATTTTAATTGCTTGTTTTGTGGGTTATTTATTTCTTTTTGTTTGCCCTGAGTAGTTTGTATTCAGTAAGCATACTGTAATTTATATGCTATCTGACCACAAGCATAACATTTACACCTCTGAATCTAAAATCATTCTTACGACATCAATGCGTTCATGAAATACAACAGGGCATTGTTATACAACACTGCCACACACACACACACAAAAAAGCCTCGCAGTGTTTCCTAGTTTGTCGGTCTGTTGAAAAAAAACAATTGGAATTTTCACCAAAAATGATTCAAAATCTTTCATCTTGGCAAAGTTGGTGGGCATCTAATCACAGCCAACATCACAACAAATACAGGCATAATAGTGAACACAAAATCTGGACATTTTCTGAAGTGATGCCCCCTCGGTGTAAACTTGCAGCACTGTTACCATCTGTCCTTAATGAGAGCATTGATACTTCCTGTCTTCCATTTCCATGCAGTATTGTGTGCACGTTAGCCATTTACATAATTGCTGAAAGATGTTTGTCTAAAACTGATATCCAAGTGAATGTCATTGGATTGAATTAAAGCGTAAAACAACAGAAGAAAAGGAAAAAAATAAAATGAAGATGTTTGTGAAATTAGTAGCGAAGCATATCTAATTTTTTTTTTCTCTCCTTCTCTCTCCATCTTGCATGGCCCTTAGTAACCTAATCAGGGCTGGCTTTATCTGGTAATCCACATTTAAACTTTAACCTGTAGGGGGGCTCTTTGTGCTAGTTAATGTAAGCATAAAGGCAGACCGGCCTGAATGACTAATCAGATTAATCATATTTCACAAGACTAAAGAGCTTCTCTTAAAGGCGGCAGAATTAGGCCTACATCCATCTGAGGGTGATGGGGGGGAAAAGAAGAGGGAAAAAAAAATCTCAAACAAAACAATTGTATCCCTGACAAAATGATGGCTTGGAATAAATTAATGTTCAAAAGGCAAGTTTTTAATCAGCTCAGCTGTCTAAAGCTTTACATACTCAGGGCTTTTAGGTCATATTAGACAATAACGCTAGCAAATGACAAAACATTTTGAGCATGCAGATTGTATTATAAACTTTACAGTTTAACTGACTTTGTCCATGTTTTAGAGACATAACATGTTTGGGTTTCGATAAAATGGTACTGATGCTATATTAGCATTAGCGGTAGCCTATCTTGACTGGAGGAAGTTAAAAAACCTCAACGCTTCTTAACTGCATCTTGTTACAAGGAGAAAAACGACCCGTATGTATATGCTAAAGTGGTGGGTGTGGTGTTTCTCTCAACTCTGTTTACTAATGAATATTCATGCTGGTGTAAATGTGAGCGTCTTAAACTATGCATTATTTATGACAACACACACGTTTCACTTTGTCAGAAGGAAAAGTCAATTACCTGTCAAAACGGCAAAACGTTAAATGGTGCAATTCACGTGAGAGCGCTATATCAAGAGCTGTGTGTAATTTGTAGCTGTTTTCCCTGTGTCAAACATCTGTTGACAGAGCGATGCGCATTCTGTACGAAGGACGCTTTGCCTTTAAGTATGAAAGAACGTGACAAGTGTAACGATTCTAAACAATATCATTACGAAAAATGGAGGAGCATGAATATGCTGTTGTATTTATTATTTTAGAGTGCCACAAATGATCAGTAATTGATCACAAATGAGGGAAACGGCTGTATTTAAATTGTAATCGTTGTACTTTGCAATGTGTTTAGAGAAAGCAGCAATATGAAAAAACGCAGGCTTCGAGTCCAAGCCAGGGAGAAAAGAAAAGCATGTCACTTTTCTATCGTCACCACATCAGCTATAATTTTCGTTCCATTAGGGTATGGCACATGCTATAAGGGTTATCATATGAAGCAGTCGAGCATGTAGTCCTCATCTCTCTGACAATCGTCTCGTGACTGATCGTTTTAGACCCATGACATATTCATATTATTTATATTTTTAACCTCTGGGATTTATAAAGTTTCATGTATGAGCTACTTTCAGGTCTTGGTGCAATAAAAAAAATCACATTTGGAAAAGGATGATATGATTTCTATTTCTTTTCATTATCTATTTTCTAATTTTAAACTGTTTATTTGATTTTCTCATATTTATTAAATAATTTTGCTACCAACAGCATTTGGAATTGTACAGTGAATTATTATTATTATTTTTTTTTTCATTGCATCTGTGTTTTTTACTTAGTGGTTAAATATATTGTCTCTGCATTACAAATACTTTCTACAAGGAATTATGAAAATCTCATATATACATGTATTAATTCTCGGGAAGCAGGTTAGCAGAGGGCAAGTGTGGTCCAAACAGTTGGGGTTGCACAGTCAGGTTGTTAGTTACACAAACGCACTGGTTCACTCCTTCACAACAAGGGTAATGTCCACTTCCCTGCGGCTCTTAACTAGGGTTTGACTCCATCTAGTGGTTCACTGAGCTTCCTTCAGTCCTGAGTAACTCCATGACCACCAGGCCATCGCACACCATCAATTACACACACTCACAAGAACACAATGCCCTTTATATTCAGTAATCCCGTGTTTAACATCTACAGTAATTTCCAATTATAAACCAATTAGGGGTAAACGATGTACTTAGAGATTTACAGAAGAGGGAAAAGCAAAAGGGATCAAAACTATTTTAGGAGGTTAGCCTTGTGATGAAAGTGATGGCATGGGCTATCTACAAGAACATATGAGCTTAGCCCATCCTCCAAATCTTGGTATTATCCTAATTGACAAAAAATAAAGTTGTCGCTGTCATCCCGATTTTCTCTACTTTTCAAAATCGGAATGAAGTTGCTTCCATCTCCGTTAATCGAGCAGATTACTTTATGTAAAGAAACAATCTGGAAGATTTTCCCTCATAATCGTGTAATTGACCCCCTCTCTTTGGTCGTATTTGACAGGGCAATTTCCACACTTATTAAGGTTCTGACACACTTGAAGTAATCGTATTAGTGCTTTCTATAAATTAGCCTAATATTGTGTATTCACACGTCTGCACTTCAGGGTAATGGAAGGCCGACGTATCCAACATGTGATGTCTCTGTCATCTATATTCAAAAGAAGAAAAAGGCGTAGCGAAGAACGAAAACAAAAACGGGCCTCTGGACTTAGTCAATCATACAATTACTCATCACTTTCTCCTCGTCTTAAAAAGACGCCCCCGTGATTGATCCGCAAACGATATCTCGCTAAAGTGAAAGGAAATCTCATATTTCATTACATCAAGGTAAAACGCGTCACCGTCCGACCCCTGGATCCCAGGGCCTCTTATGTGAAACCTTCGAAGCATTTCAAACTTTTTTCCAGCCTTTATTGATGCTTAACAGACTTGACATTTTGCCCAGCCGGCGTCTGTAAACACTGCAAAGGTAGTGAGGACGAAGTTGCAGTGTAATAACTCACTAGTGCAAAATGAGACCGCTTGCTGGGCATGCCGGAGGGAAGAAACAGTGCGGCCCTCCTCAAGCCGATCCCCTCTTGCGAGGAATGCTCACTCTAGAAACTAGCTTTTAGTTAGGCTCCTGCCACATCCTGGTACTTTTATCTGTGACCCTTGACCCCGGGAACATCTGGAAACTTAGTTGGAGTCCAAAAGATGAGGATGTTTTCTTTACTTTTCTTTCAAACCTTTTATGGAAGACGGCAATGTTTTCTTCTTTTCCTCAATAGATCGGTCTTTCTCAAAGCGCAAGCGTGTAAAATGGTTGCACTCGTTATGAACTCCTGCATATGGAGTGTTTGGGCAGAGAGTGCATATGCAACTGGGACGGTCTAAGACAGAGTAGACCACATCGTTGGCCCGGGGCTATATGGTTTCAACATCTCCAAAGGGCAGATAAACATCTCAGGGGAGGTTCAAGGTCCAGGAATACAAGGCCTACGATCCTTTGAAGTGCTGTGATGCTCTTGCTTAATAGAGTCAGCGCACAAGGCCAAGGCAAACACTCCAATGTAGGATATTTTGAGGTTACACGTAGAATCACATCTGTGATCAAACACATCGGCTGTTTATTTTGTTAGCTCATGGAGATGAACTGAACCCTCTTGATGTCAACTGGTGCAAGATGTCTCCGTCACCACCTAGAGGCCTTCTTTTGTCCACGCCTTTCTATTCCAGAAAACTGGAATCGGTTTGTTTGTGCTGACTGATTTTGAATCTCAAAAACCACCGACAGAAGTTTTTGGATTTGTGGTAACTTGTAAACACACCAAAGTACACAATGGGGTGCACTTGAGAGTAGGTGAATGCGTGCCCTCTTGAACCGAATCTGTTTTGGCACGTCTTGAGAGACCTGTTGGAGCCATTCTTAATGACATGATCTGAAAATGGAATCATGGAGACAGATGAAATGATCGTAGCGGTGGAGTGATCAATCATATCTCATTTTGTGGTGTTGGTTTGGGCTGAGGTTTGGATGGAAAGAATAGGTGGATGTGGGGACGCCATGACTGCAAGATCACCATGATGGCCGTCCAGAGGATGTGGAATCCTTTTTAGCCAGCACAACTGATTCTTTATATGGGCTTCACGCAGAGCGGGCCAAGGCCGTAACTGCAGCCTCGTTTGACAAAGGTGACGTTTACTAGTAGTTTCTCTCACGCTGGTCTTCCATGATTCTCACGTTTCTGTTTCTCTGCACCATCTTACGACATTTCTCCTTTGCTTTTACTGTGCTCAGAAGTCAAGCTGGGCGTAGCAACACAGTTCACTCTCAGAGTTTCAACAGACATCTGATGTAGGTCTCTGAGGTTGTTTGATTCACTTGAAGGTCCTCGAGGGAGTATTTACACCTGTCTATCAGAGTCGAATAGAGATTATCTCATAGGTCTGGTTATGCCTTGGAGGTCTAGTGTGCTCATATTGAGTCTCAGGCGTATTTAGTTGCGGAAGAAGATGCCATAATTCCCTTGGATACTCAAACCACCCCAGGCCTGTTTTAAAAGGGGAAACCAATAGAGTCCATAAACATATTTAGTTTATTTCATGAGCCCGACACCTTCACGCATTGAAATTTTACTTCTAAAGATTCAAATTCAATTGAATCGTTTGATGGTTATGAAAAAGAGAGTCTTTTGTCATTGAATTGGAATTAGTAAGCATGTCCTTGTCAATCAATCAATTGACTGCCCAAAACTTTTCTGTGCAGACAGACTAATTTTTTGTCCATTTCAATCTATTATTGAACTATGTCAGATTTACCCACCATTGAAAAGCACTTAAAAACAAAATGAACTGCGGTTTGTCACTTTACATGTGGATAAGATCTCTTCCTGTAAATTGGACTGTATGCCAATAGTCAAAGTCTTGACTGTAATGAAGAAATTTAATAATGTAATAAAAAATAACATAACCATTAATTCAAAGTGTTACTCTTTAAATTAACACCATAATATCCCACTCAATTTAATTTAAGTAATGCACATTGCTTATATTTATTCAATGTATTCACTTTTGTATTTACAATAAAATGTAGCAAACTAATAGTGTAATTATTTTTTTGAATATCTCCTTGTTATGAGAATAAAATAGAATGAGAATAAAACGTATGAGAATTAAAGTATCACAGTTGGGTTTAGTCAGAATATAGATTTACAGATTAACAGATTAAGAGCGTATTTAGTGTTTTAAATATTATAAATTATCTAAATATCTTATATGTAGATAATTTATAACATTAAAAAAAACTGTAAATACGCTCATAATCTGTAAATCTGTAAATGCATATTATCTAAATATCTTAAACTCAGATGCTATTTATATGTAGATAATTTATAATATTTAAAACACTGTAAATACGCTCACAATCTGTAAATCTGTAAATGTCCATTCTGACTAAACCCAACTGTGATACTATAATTTGTATTACTATGTTTCTTGTTGTATTTGTATATGTGCGCTGGAAGCCTCAGCACCAAAACAAATTCCTTGTGAGTTCAAGTACACTTGGCAATAAAGCTCTTTCTGATTCTGATTGTTACAGTAATGTACTTTAGTGTTAGTTGCTTGTCATTACATATTTGATGTTTACAAGTGTAACAGACGTAGAATAGTAAGAGCTGTGCATGTAAACCTCACTCCCCTGGCCTTTAAGAGTTCGGTGCAACTCCCACTTGGAGCGGGTCAAATAGGACAGGTTACATCAGGTGCCGTGACCTGGATGGGAGTTAGATTTAGGGGTTGAGTGTAACAGACCTCACTCCCCTGGTCTCAAGAGGCATGCTAGTGATTGACGATAGTGGTAGTGATCCTTGTTAGTGTGGCCGCCTCCCATGCCGGAGACTCTGTTTCAAATCCCGCTCGGAGCGGGTCGAGTAGAACTGGTTACATTTGGTGTCGTGACCCAGATGGGAGTGAGGTTTAGGGGTGAGTATAACGGGCGTAGGCCAGTAAGAGCTGTGCATGTAAACCTCACTCCTCTGGTCTCAAGAGGTGCGCTCGCGATTGAAGCTAGCATCTGTGGTCTTTAACTTACTTTTTAGCACTCCCACCTCCAAAGCCAGAGACCCCCTTTCGAAAGCCACTCAGAGTAGGTCGAGTAGAACTTGTTACACAAGAACACTGCAAAATAAAGTGTAAATTAATGTTACTTTTAAGAGTTACATTATCGTATGAACGGCTACCATATCCTGCTTGTGTTGAATCATTCGCAGTGGGTTGTGTATAACTGCAAGGCCAATTGGAGTCGGATTAACATGTATTCATGCTGGACAAGGAATAGGAAATCAGTTGGCTAAAGGATTTACATGACATTTTAACAAGACAAATTGTGATTGCAAAGTGCATGTTCTCATTCTGTGTGACATACTTTGAGTTACAAATCTCTTTTATGGCATGAATTAATCTGATATGTTGAGGGAAAGTGATTTGTTTAATATCCAAAAGTAACGTGTTGCATGAAAGTTTTGTGTGATGTTTCTTGTTTCCCAGATATATGATTCATTACCTGGTACTAAGTCCTGGTACATTTCACATATCGTTAAGCGTTAGGTTTTTACTCCAGTTTAAATAGCTTCGGTTTCCTCTGCGAACACCCTTCCCTGTAAAATAAATAACTATATTTAATGAGATATGAAATGCATACAAATGTCTACTGTCTTCACGGTTAATTGCAACTTGTCACCCAAAGCATTTGTTGATGTATTGCTTATGCTGGTAGGTTTTTCCAACTTCAGAGTTTCACTCCTTGTATCTACAATGTATTCAGTGTTTCACTTGCAGATATAACTAAAGCTGTGGTACGTTTCTGAACGCATTATTGAGACACAGAAAAGATGCATGTGTTAATAACAGATTTTTTTAATCTATTATTCTGATTATTGTCCTTCATTGAAGACCTTGTAAAATGCATCTATTCTTTAAACAACTGGTAACATGTGCACCATTGATTCAGGTTAAGAAAATACAAAGTTAACCCTAACATTATGCTCACTTTTCCAATCGTTGTTCCTAAAGTTTCCTGTTGACTGTTTCCTGTGTGTGTGTGTGTGTGTGCGCGCACCGCCTCATTAACTCTACTCCATTGGTAAATTTCTCCAAAATGATACTTTTTTTAACAAAGAATGACTGTCAGCAGCTCTCATTATATGTGCACTCATATTCAAGGATAACAATAATACTTACTTCTTCTCAGACATGCTGTATGATCAGATAACATGGATTTTAGCATGCTGAGCAAATGAGCTGCTGAGAATGCCAAGTGAAGCCAATACATAAAAAAGAAAACTGGAGACAAAACTGAGGCGGACCAACAGAACCAGCTCTTTCCAGAGAGAAAAGCAATAGAGAGAGACGAAAAAAAAAAGCTATAACAAACCAAAATCAAGGACTTCTTGGTGTCGCATTTATTAGAGACCCCCTGCTCATGTCTAGCGTATGGTGCTCTCAATGAAGGAACAGCAAAGCGTCAGATCAGGCCAAGTAGCATATCTGCGTCCGCATAGATTAGAGGAGGTCATGCCATGCTAATGAGAATCATCGCTATCAGCCGATAGCAAAAACAACTAGCTAATTGCTACGCTTGTTTACAAGACAGTGCGTCCTAAATCAAAAGGTTAATTATATCTGAAACTGACTTCTTAATTTGCGTTTGGACCATCGGTCTTTGGTTCTACGCGTGTTTATCTCGCTCATTCTCCTGTCTCTGTCTTTTTTTTTTGTGTTTTGTTTCAGACTTTTTCTTCCTCTCCCTCAAAGGAGCATGGTGACAAAAAGGCAACATCCAGTTATGGCTGCCTGCATGTTTCTTGATAAGCTTCAGGCACTGACACCAGCCTATTACTTTCATTCTCAGGAAGTGCCATAATTAGCAAGCACCATCAGGCAAAAGAGTTAATGCCACAGAGGACGTATTCTTCTCAAAGTTTTTCTCACCCCGAAGGTTTCCCATAGCTCAAGCAGACTGTTAGCTCACCCTGAAATTAAATTTGTTTAGTTGCTATGGAACATCAACAACGACACACACACACACAAAAAATTAACAATATGTTAGCTAATTATGCTAATTTTCAATTGTTCTCGCGTGGTGATATTTCGGCACGAGGAACGGAGGCGTTTCGCTTCCACGTTGACATGAGCTGGCTGTAGGCCAGGACTCTATGCTCTCTCTCTCTTCATCGTTCTTCACCTGAAGGCAAGAAGACAACTGTCTCATTCATCCTGCCAAAGTCATTACTGTGCGTGAGGAAGAAGATAAATATTGTTGTAGATGCCCAAGTTTCCACAAATGAGATTCTTCCAGCCAGATCGCTGTAGCAATGTTTGGCGGCCTTAGCTGAGAGATGGATCTTGATAAAATGATGTGTTCATGCATTATTGGTTTGTTCAGTGGGAAAACATAGACTAACATTGCAACCAATTTGTTTTGTTTTTACTCACCCTCATATTTTTACAACCAGTGTTATTTAAGTCCCTTTTGTTTTAAAGACTGGCAGATTTACTCACCATTCATTTTCTTTTTGCAGGTTGAGCATTCAACAAAATATGGTATGACAATATTTATTCGGTATTCAGAGGTAAAACCATAGATGTCTCCTCATGTCTCGCTCAAGATAACTATGGTGCCAATAAAACAATCTTTGTACATCTTTGAGGGCTTATTTTGAGACCCATCCAACCTATAGAGGGAATGCATTGACGTCACTTTCTCGCCGGAACAACCCCGCTCAGCCTGACTGAGTGGCAAAAGATCTGCTGCGTGACTGGATTTAATAGGGGAAACTGCGAAACTGCGACTAAAACAAACAATTTTATCAATTTAAACTAAATGTTGGACTCAATATAGTGTTCCTTACAACTTACGAAAGATCCAGTGATCCATGGATATTGACCTGCAGCCAGGAATCATGTTGCCTGACATTTATGTTTGCCTGATTTCGACACCGGGGAAATAAAAGCAATGTAGACGTAAACATAAAGCAAATTTGCCTGTGAACGCTTTATATAAATACAATATAGGTAGGTCTAAATCCGGGTGATCACTTATATCAGTGTTTATATATAGCCTATATATATCATTATATCATCCAGCGCTAAAACTTTATAGTTTTTTTTTTTTTTTTTTTTGATCAGTGTTCATTAAAAAACATCCAATAATGCATAATATGACCGACCAACCGACGTTTTCAACTACCCGCCCGCAACTCGGACCGCAAAAAAAAAGTAAAAAAAATATTGTACACGACCTGCTTCCTGACCGCATTTTTTAAAAGTAGTAAATACTCATCGGAGCGTTATTGGGCCATAGACGTGTAACAACACAGCATCGCAAGAAGACGTAGGCCTACACATAACAATGGCAAAGCCAGTACTTTGGTCATCATCTTTCATTATTTCAGCAAATGTCTCCCACACTTTTACTCTTTCTATTTGTGTATTTGCGGAGCTTCCACTCCCCAGTCTTCACCTTTTCTCTTGCCGCCTCCATCTCTCTGCAGACTGTAGTGATCATAGACATGGCCGGTTCGTGAACGAATCGTTCTTTTGAACCGGTTCTTTTTAGTGAACCGGTCGAACCTACACTAAATCGAACTGAATCGTTCGAAACAGTTCGCGTCTTGCGTCAGTGCGGATCCACAAGTTAGTTATTTACTTTCAGACATGCCTGACAGTCCCTCCGAATCGAAATAAATCAATATCCTGAATTCTATTTTACTCCAGTAACTCCAACAGTTCACTGAACCGAGACATGTTGGTGCCACTGTTGAGAGAAGTGATGAGCACGAGCAGCTGATACTGCGTAATGCACAGGGACAGCGGTTCTCGAATCACCAGTATAGAACCGAGAACTGTTTAGACTGAGCTTGTGTGTTATCTTCGTGCCAGTTATTCAGCCAATAATGTGTAGGGCTGTATATTTCATCAAAAATTGTGTCTAGTACTATATTAATACAAATGTTTAATTGACATCTTTTTTCAAACGACCCGACCGACCGCGACCCGAATATCATTAAAAACATTTTTGGATGACCCGTAACTGCGGGTAACCGCGGGTGACCGCAGGCACCTGCTCATTTCGGATCAACCCGCGCATCACTGATGGGTATGGTTTTACACCTAAATTATTGACACAAAATGATATCTGGAAATCCACCTTTCGCTGACTGGAGTGAATTGCAGCGATCCATTTGCTCCTCTTACTATAGCAGTCTGTAAAAATATACCTCCGATTTTTTGTCAAATCTAGTTGTACAGTCAATCGCAAAGCTCTTTCCCACTTAATATGTGTTGTGTTTGTTTTAAGTGTTATTCACGCTGAAAACAAATACAGCCGCTCAGTCTTTTTGCCACTCACTGTGAGTAACTGCAGGCACCCTGGCCGACGGTGACGTCACGCGCATACCCTCTATTCAATAATGTGATGGCCTATGCTTTTTTGGACACAGTAATCCAATTTGAAGGCAGCAAAAAAACTAGCTTCTCTAGTTCTGCATAATATTTGCTACCTGAATATTCCAAGAACAAGAAGGGTATTGGCGTTCGGTTTAAACCCTAGTTTTGAAAGGAGTAGACTCATTGTCCAGACTGGTGTCTTCGTGAAGACATCTGTTCACTGGTGTAAATTACATGTCACGCACAATGAAAACTTTAAATAGAGGCCACAGGACGTTCGACGGAGAACAGATCTTGTGGTATCCAGCAGCTTAAGTGTTGGAAAAGCCCAGCTGAAACATCACTGCTCCAGAAGCCCCAAATCACTCGCTCATTCTTGAGCTAGATGTAGCGACAGCGCTGTTCTGTGTTTCTAACCCCGGTCATTGATGCCACAGCCTCTCTTTCCTCCACAAACGGGGTAGAACGCTTGAGAGAAATCTGAACGAGCCGCAGTAAAACCTGAGCATCCGAGCTCGCTCTAGCCATGGCCGTCCTTAACGATACTCTGTAGGGCCTCCTATGGTGCGAGCCCATATTTATGTTGGCAATATATGCAAAAGAATTAAGCCAGTAAAACCTCACGGCCACACAAAGCTCTCATTAACTTAGAGGGGCCTCTATTCACTGCGACCCCGTTTATTTATGCTATGTGGATGGAGATGGAAATCCTCATCACTTGAAGCTATTCTCTTCTGCTTTCACACAATATTTTTCTTCCACGCGTCACTTTGTACTCGCAATCAATAGACTGGATTTATAGCTGGAAAAAAAATGCCCTTTTGTTTTGATTGCAGTTGAGTGATACTGTGTCAATATCAGAGATTGTTTTTCTGCTGTGCAATAGTCTCATTTCTGGAGCACAAGAAAGCATTGGCTGTGTTGTCTGTTGCACGCAACGCAACGATGGCCCACTGTGTAACAATACGGACATAAAAGCTTTCCATTAAATCACATTATTCATCGATCCACCAATGATGCAATACTTTGTTCCTAAAAAATGTTTCATTTTATTACAACACTCCAATTGAAACTGTTGTTCTTGTTTTAAAATGGCGTGTACATGAAGTATTTCCCAGACTGCACCTGCGTTAAAATGTACCGTGTTGACATTAATGATCATTATGAAATGAAAAGTGAGGCCAAGCTCCTTAAGTGTTGGAATCATTCATACACGAGGGGAAACAGGGTGCCGTACTAGCAATGACCTTTGACCCCAGCATATAAGCTGCCTGCAGTTATAGAAGATGGAGAGTTTAAAGGGCAAAGGTTAAGTCTGACAGTGTCATGTGTCATTTTTATTTTTCTGTGTTCTCGAAGTAGCAATATGTAGCCTATATTGTAAACAAGGCTCACCGCACGGTGTGTGTTGCTGAATTTAATTGTGTTTACATTTGTGGCATAAATGGAATAGCATGTACAGTAGGGGTCTTGAGATACTTTTAACTTGACATGGAGTCTTAAAAACTCTGAAGCTAAAAAAAAAACCATTGAGACGAAACACGACACGTCCTTCTCTTGAAACAGCTTAAAAATAACACACCCGAATACAAGAATGCATACTGATTGGATGCACCCTTAGCCATGTGTAAACTCATGATTTGTATTGTTAATGATCTTAGTAAATTCATATGGTATTTTGGAGGCTTCTCATTAGAGCATATAATGAAATTGTTGTTTAACTTCTCAATGAGCAGTTCAAGTAGCACTTCAAAAAGGCTTTCAATGTAGTAGACAACAAAAAGTGGTGTTGCCTGACTGGAGAAAACAGAAAAAAAAAAGGTTGTTGTCTTATGTCTTCCTTTTTGCCAAATAGGTAATGAAATACACAGGACATGTTGCCATCTGCAATGAATAAGCTTACCTGTTAACTCTATTTTTGTAATTTTTTTATTGAAGACATTATAAGCAAAAAAGAAAAGTCACAATATGGAACAAATAAATGGAAAGAAAAAAGACACAAGACGGGGTACATAACTTATCAGAAAAGATTACATATCAAACGAAAAGATTAAAAGACTTACATATTTCAATTGTTTTTAAACCCTTCTAGGTACACGAGTTAGAGATAATCCCAAAGTAATGTTACTTGCAAGTGTTTCCAGCTAAAACGTATGGCGACGTACACAGTGACGTAACGACGTCGTTCCCTGGGCGCTCTAGTCAGTGGAAAAACAAACAGGTTCTGAAGCGGACCAACTCCAAGTTGAACCAACTCCGAACCAACTTTGAACCAGCACCAGTTCCAAACCAGTTCTTTTTTTGGTGGAAAAGGGGTATATAAGGTCGATAAACTTACATCTGAATTAAGAAACGTCATAAACTCCAAAAGTGGCTAATATACTCCAAAATGTTGACTTTTCAAAGATATAGTTACACATTTACACTCTTTTTTTTCCTTTTTTTCTTTTTTTTGATATAGTCATTTATTTAGGGTTGTTTTTACATGGGAAAATGTTACTTGCACCTTTGAGTAGGAAAACAGAAAGTGTTGTTGATAAAATCAAACAATAGGGGATTATCACGCTGATACGTAGGACTTCCGGATTCAGTGATCTTTGTGCACTGCCACTTCCGTTGAATCACCGATCTCGCTGGCGAACTGATGACGGACTGCACTAAGTTTATTTATACGGCATCCCTGGTAAATTAGTCTGATTCACTAAAGTGCCGGCTGCAAACAAACGTGCTACCTTGTTTTATTTTAAAGTTTTAATCCACTTCTTCCTTATAATCAATTCAGTCGGGAATCCATGATAACTTACATAGGGTTGGCGTTGTTGATTAGATTTACAAAGTGGAACAGAGCAGTGACGTATATAGCCTTCGTCTCAGCCATTGTTGAACTGCGTCGGAAGTGGACATGCACAAAGTTGACAAATCCCGCCCATGAAACCCGGAAGCGTGATAATCCCCTATTTGGGGCACAGTTTAATCTGTCAATCACCACCAACTTCCTATCATGTGACATTCCTGACCCAATGACAGTCTGTTTCACAGTGTGACTCCACCCACTCTGACATATGTCTCTCAGGTTTGCCTCATGTCCAAAAAAACTGTGATCTGTGAAAATTTAACCCGTATCTTGCACACACACACACACACACACACACACACTCTCCTCTAAAGAGAGCATCAGCGGGCGGTCTGAACGCTCCTAGTAAAACAAACAGAGATCTTGCTGAACGTTTTACCTGCTCGCCTCTGCAAAAGCAGCAGAAATACAGCGGAGGACGGAAAACATTTCCTCCCACAGGGCAGGAAAAGGGCATAAAACAGAATATTATCAAATAAAAAAGTGAAATAAAATCACAAAATATAATTTTACATACTGCTGATACCTGATACAGTACATTAAAATGTCACAAAGACTTTTTCTCCAGAAGATCACTCATAAACACTCTGGAATACACATGACTGACTGCAAAAGCAGTGTTGGGGAGTAACTAAATACAGTTACATTGTTTTAGTAATGTGATTGTATGGAGCTTTTTCTCTAACAAGCTAATTTGTCCAACAATTAATGATACATTGTGGCAAAATGATACATTGATTGTTATTTTTATTTATTTCTATTTTTATTTATTTTATTTTTTTCCGGGTTAGTGGCGAACTGGGGAAATAATCAAACATCTCTTTTCATGAGTAGCGATGGATAGATTGATTCAGTTTAGTTAATTGTTTCTTTTAGGTTGGTTTGAATAAATTAACCAATTCAAATAAACAATGTAATTTTATAATATAAATATTTATATTACAAAGTTAATTAAAAATAATAATGTATGTAGCAAACTATTCAATTAAAATCAGCATATGACATTGCGATAGTGTTTTCTTCCCTATTACTTGACTTTTCGGCTTCTCGAACAAGAAAAAACAGTTATATATATATATATATATATATATACACACTCTAAAAAATGCTGGGTTGTTTTAACCCAACTTTGGGTCAAACATGTAAGAACCCACACACTCTAAAAAATGCTGGGTTGTTTTAACCCAACTTTGGGTCAAACATGTAAGAACCCAGCCGTTGGGTTAAATTTGTATGTTACATTTTTAACCCAACATTTGGGTTTGTTCATATTTTTAAACAACCCAGCATTTTTTAGAGTGTGTGTGTGTATATATATGCAGGTAAAATCTTTCTAAATACTGGAATATAAAAAAAAATTGTCAAAAAAATGCCTTTTACATTTTTTATTACATTTATTTACAAGTTTGTTTTTTACTTTCATGCCATCACCCTAACAGACATTGATTCAGAAACCCTGTGAATATCTTACTAACTTTTCTAAATGAGTTGCCTGACTTTAGTTTAACTACATTTAAATTGTAAACATCTTCATAGTGGCATCGACACAACAATCCCTGCAAACAATAGCCTGTAGTGTAGTGTCACAGTTCTAAATGAACTAGAAAAATCAGAAGAGAGAAAGAGAGATGTCACTTAATTAGGCCAATCTTCTTCTTATTTAATCCAGAATGCCATGGTGTCCAGCTGCGTCATTCCTGACAGGCAAAGAATGTTATGGCCTCAGCAGTTTCCTGTCTTCACAAACAGGAGGAGGGCATGATGGAGAGAGAGAGGCAATATATTTCCAATTTGCTATTGAAAACACAGTTTACAGAAATAGATGAGTTTCAAATTAGAGGCAAATAGACAACCTATTTACAGCACGGCATGACAGCGAGCAGATTGCTCATAGTGAGATTTGCCTATCGCCATGGCTGGTTAATATTTCAGAGCTGTTAACCTCGGCTGTGTGCGATGGAATCTGTGAACAGACTCCTATTGTTACAATGTCTACATTTGCAAAATAAAGCTGATTTTTGCATGTACTGTTGGAGATGCGGTTCCTAGCGGTCGTCAGATGAGACGCGGTCTGTGGCGCTGGTTTTCCGAGAGCGTCGGCGGGCTGGAGGTGGGTCGCAGTCGTGTGCACGTCGGAGGCATTTGATTGGCCTGCCAGGAAGTCAGTGGGAAACTCTGATTTTAATTTCCGTGTTACAGCTGTGAGCTGCATGACAAAACTTCACTACCTGCATGCGCTTTGAAAAAGGATGCTTTTCATTTAATATTTTTTAACTTCTTGCCCACTGATATGATCAAAATCATATTTTATTTACGAGTTGTCTCAAACGTCCATGCTCAACGGAACTGTTTAGTGCCTTGAGACAATGAATAATTTAAACGTTTTTGGTTACACTTTACAATGAAGAATCATTTTACAGCATAGGTTGATGCTAAGATAACATAAACTAATGCATTTTTAGTGTTTCAAAATCTGTACATTGCAATATTTATTAAAAAATATATATATATATTATATTTATGGACTATTTTCACTGAATTCAACACTGAAATGTTGTGATTCACAGTTATCAATGCTGAAAAAAAAATTGGAGTAGGATTTACTTGAAAAAGCTAGGCAACTTTTTTCACTCAGAAAATGCTAGTAAATTTATTTGCCAAGTAAAAACCTAAACATATTTAACAGTAGCTTTAATTAGAAATATTTAAGTTAAGTTTACTTAGAATATGGAATTAAGTAAACTTTACTTAACCTAGTCAAGTGAAAGTAACAAAGAAAATAAGTACTTTTAACTTGGCTAGAAAAAAGGTTGATTAACATCGATTTAGTTGAAATTTCCTTTGCCTTACATTTCACTAAAACAATTATGTTGAATTTTATTACTTGTTTATTGTATGTGCTTTACTTACATCATCTAAGTATTTTTTTTATTACATCATGTCAGATTTTAAGCAGCATTTTGAATGCAAAGAGCTCAATACTTGGTAGACAATACACAATGGCGGTAACATTTGATGGATCGTTTTTGTGTTTGAATGTGTCATTTTGAGCAAAAAATTGAGCAAAAAAGTTACTAACACTGACAACAAAAATCAATGATAAAACAGTGTAAATACAGCTGGAAACCAGTGAAAAATGACCCTCATTAATTATTCAAGGTCCAGTGCATGATGGGAACCCCGGTATCAGAAAAGTTGAGTAATTTTTACTTAATTTTATTGAGTTGATATATTTACACTTTCATTTCTACTCGCTTGAATTAAGTACTGATATGGAATTTACTTAGTTCAGGCAATAATAAAATAAAAACTAAAAACTAACCTTTTCATGTAAATTACATTGATTTTTTTTTCAGTAGTATTTACTTCACCAAAAATATTTTTTTACAGTGCACATAACAAATGTTTTACTTTTTTTTTATCATATACATTTATAATGCTATACTAATATATTACACTCTAAAAAATGCTGGGTTGTTTTAACCCAATTTTGGGTCAAATATGGACAAACCCGAAATGTTGGGTTAAAAATGTAATGTAAAAATTTAACCCAACGGCTGGGTTAGTCCATATTTGACCCAAAGTTGGGTTAAAACAACCCAGCATTTTTTAGAGTGTAGCCTGATGGCAGTAAATTAAAAATAAAATAATTAATAGTAACAGCAAACTTGACATCATTCTCTTTCCTGCTGTAATTAATCTCTCAATATTTTCCCCTCTTCCCTTCTAAGTTGTAGCAATTATTTCCTTGTGGTTGTTTTTTTTTTTTTTTTTTTTTTTTTATATATATTGGAGAAAATGATATTGTAAAATGATATCTGCACTGCTCCCGTTCCCCACTACAGAAGTTCACTCAACTATGGCGACTTCCACTTCTGAGAACCATGGAAATGTGAGAAGGGTCCATAGATAGCAGTTCTTTAGCTAGCATTAGCATTGCTGTTCTTTATGTGGGCTACTTTAAAGCCGGCACGAAATGGGGTTCGTAATAGTCTTTTCTGCCCTTTTATTTTCATGTTAAACGGCTTCTTGAACAGCAACCACAACAACAAAAATGTAGGACGGTACTAAATTTTCTCCACCTGAAATTGACTGTTTCATTGGATTGTTTGGTTTGCTACTGCTGTGATGTCATGTGAGTGGCAGTTCTACCCTCAGGTACTGTACAGGTACTGATTCTCTCGTCGTTTCCTCTGGTAAAGCACGATAATAGAATGAACGATAAAAAAGTGTGTTTTGTTGCCTTATTTTCACTCTTTACAGTATCAAAACAGCACTGTGCTACCTACAGGGGCGGCAGCCAAGTTGTGAGCATGAGGAATACACTGCGTATCGCGTCAGACACACACCACGGACTTTAAGCGTCAGAGAAACAAACTTGCAGCCATCTCTAGAATGTTGTGTTTGAATGTCCGTTTATGGCATCACATTTTGAAGAGTATTTAGCTAGTGAAGTGGATTTACCAACTGTAGAGTTAACAAAAGTTTGTAATGTTTTGAAGCGGATGTCATAACTTTATTTTAAGGTGTCATTGTTATAGTGCAATTATACATGTAAGTACTGAGTATTATTAAGCAACTACTTATTATGTCCTTTTTATAGGGTTAGGGTAGGATTAGTGTTGGGTTTAGGGTTAGTTGCATGTAATTATGCATAATTTACTGTTATTACTATGGTAAGTGCATGTAACACATCTAACAAGGACACTGTAAAATAAAGTGTTCCCCAAATGTCAGTAGTAACAATTGCTATTTAATTGTAATTGGCTATAAAAAAATATTCTTGATTTTTATTTAATTTTAGGGCATCATTATCCAGGGCTGTAATGAACGGAAGTATCACACGCTTGTTGTAAATCAAATTGAGTCACATTGAAAGTTTACCAGCACCTACAGCTGTGCTTTCACTGGTCTCTCTGGTCTTCAGCTGTCAGTCACGTCAGCACGGCTCTAATGGGCATGTGGAAGATCTCACAGGAGCTCCTCAACACCCCGGCTCATTCCCGTCGCTGGTCCCTATAGACGTCACTAATTACTGCAATTACACCGGCAGATAACGCTCATGTGTGCTGATGTCACTTATGATGTGTCCATATGGGACTGTGTTTGAATTCGTACCTTCGCTGTTGCTAATCGGCTGTCATGAACAGTTATGCAAATTCTAAAATTAGGGACAATTTCTAAGCCAATCGTCACTAGCACACATTAGATTACAGATTTCAACAAACCTCTAATATCAAATATTATAAATATTATATATATATATATATATATATATATATATATACACACTCACAATTTTGCACAAATACAATCTAATCAACCAATCACATGGCAGTTGCTTCAATGCATTTAGGGGTGTGGTCCTGGTCAAGACAATCTCCTGAACTCCAAGCTGAATGTCAGAATGGGAAAGAAAGGTGATTTAAGCAATTTGGAGCGTGGCATGGCTGTTGGTGTCTGAGTATTTCACAATCTGTCCAGTTACTGGGATTTTCACACAAAACCGTTTCTAGGGTTTACAAAGAATGGTGTGAAAGGGGTAAAACATCCAGGATGGGCGAAAAATGCTGTGGTCGAAAATGCTTTGTTGATGCGAGAGGTCAGAGGAGAATGGGCCGACTGATTCAAGCTGATAGAAGAGCGACTTTGACTGAAATAACCACTCGTTACAACCGAGGTATACAGCAAAGCATTTGTGAAGCCACAACACACAACAACCTTGAGGCGGATGGGCTACAACAGCAGAAGACCCCACCGGGTACCACTCATCTCCACTACAAATAGGAAAAAGAGGGTGCAACTTGCAAGAGCTCACTAAAATTGGACAGTTGAAGACTGGAAAAATGTTGCCTGGTCTGATGAGTCTCGATTTCTGTTGAGACATTCAGATGGTAGAGTCAGAATTTGGTGTAAACAGAATGAGAGCATGGATCCATCATGCCTTGTTACCACTGTGCAGGCTGGTGGTGGTGGTGTAATGGTGTGAGGGATGTTTTCTTGGCACACTTTAGTCCCCTTAGTGCCAATTGGGCATTGTTTAAATGCCAAGGCCTACCTGAGCATTGTTTCTGGCCATGTCCATCCCTTTATGGCCACCATGTCCCCATCCTCTGATGGCTACTTCCAGCAGGATAATGCACCATGTCACAAAGCTTGAATCATTTCAAATTAGTTTCTTGAACATGACTATAGTTCACTGTACTAAAATGGCCCCCACAGTCACCAACCCAATCTCAACCCAATAGAGCATCTTGCATCCCACAAATGTCGCATCAACATCAACTATCCTATTAATATGGGCCAACATTTCTAACGAATGCTTTCAGTGCCTTGTTGAATCAATGCCACGTAGAATTAAGGCAGTTCTGAAGGCGAAATGGGGTCGAACACAGTATTATTATGGTGTTCCCAATAATCCTTTAGGTGAGTGTATATATATATATATATATATATATAAAATCAAACTTGGGGGAAGCTGTTTATATTTAGACGAGTAAGAAACCACCTAGTTGCATGTGCATTTTCGTAGTAAAAAGTTTGGTTAGTTTTATCATTTATCAGTGACCCACAGCAGAAGTTGATCATAGATCAGTGTGAATAAATGCCCACGCTAGATTTGAAATGTAATGCTTGAAGAAATAAGGTTGATTGATGAGGTGGTTGGTGGGACTGGGGTGAAGAATTAATTCATTAGCACTGTACAACTTGGCTAATAAATTAACCCTGAGATTTTATTACGTCTCGCACAGAGGGCACAATATCACAAGCACTTTGGAGCGGCTGTTTGTTAAAATGTTCTGTTTTATTACAGCCCCTCTAATTTACTGGCGACAAGCCTGCAAGCCACCCAGCTAGTGTGTGTGTGTGTGTGTGTGTGTGTGTGTGTGCGTGCGCGTTTGGATGCACATGCCCAAACTGTGCCGGGTGTTGTTGGAACTTTTCCATGCATCATAATCGTTTGCTAATTCACTATGCTAATTAAGTAATTAATTCTAGAACAGGAGATCAGATGCAGCACAAAACTAAATAAATAAAGAACTAAAGTGCTGTGTGTTACCGCTGGGCTACCGTTTCAGTCAAGCATTAGAAATGCAAACTGTCTGGGATGGAGCACTTGCTTTGCCGAAGGCCAACACCATGATGGGATACACACACGAACATAGACACATACAAATAGAGTTAATGTGTGTTTGAGAGGAAGTATTCTTTTCATTTGATAATTGGTGATGTTGCCAAGGCAAGCATCACTATTGCTTTTACTCAAACATGTACGTAAGGTTGTGGGTGTTTTCAACGCTATATTTTAGAGGAATAGTTCACTCCAAAATGAAAATTATACCATCATGTATTCACCCTCAAGATAGGCATATGTGTCTTTCTACTTTAAGCCACACAATCGGAGTTAAATAGTATCCTCCCAGGTGAAAAAGACGTTGTATTAAATGTATTAAAAATATATTTGAAATACAAATAGTGTGTTTATAATACATTTGTATTTACAACATGCTTATTTAAAGTGTACTAAAAATGTATTTTATTGCATTTTAGTATATTTCTAAAAAGTATACTAGAAGTACATTGGTAATAAATATATATTTAATTACACTTTTAAGAAATATACTATAGAAAAGCATACTTTTAATGTATTTATAAAAAGTATATTAGTAATATATTGGTAATAAATGTATGCTTTATTATATTTTTAATAAATATGCTAATGATAATTATACTTTAAATGTATTTCTAAAAAGTATATTAGAAGTACATTGGTAATAAATATATGTTTAAATACACTTTTAAGAAATACACTATAGAAAAGCATACTTTTAATGTATTTCTAAAAAAGTATATTATTAGTACATTGGTAATAAATGTGTGCTTAATTATATTTTTAATAAATATGCTAATGACAATCATGCTTTAAATATGTTTCTAAAAAGTGTACTAGAAGTACATTGGTATTTAATTACATTTTTAAGAAATATGCTAAATACAAACATATTTTAATTATATTTAAAAATGTTTTACTAGAAACGCAATGATAATAAATATACACTTAATTACACTTTTAGAAATATGCTAAAAACAAACACAGTTTTAGTGAAGTTTTAGTGTATTTACAGAAAGCATACTTGTTGCTAAATTAAAGTATTTTTGTGTTCACTTCAAGTTTAAAAATTCAAGTCCCTTTAATTCCCTTCCTAACATGAAGGCAATTAAACATGTATCGAAATTAATTGTATATTTCTACAAAGACTAGAAGTAGCACTTTAATTATAAATATGTGCTCAGTTAAGCTTTTAAGAAATATACCAAAAACTACCACACTTTTTGTAATACTACCAACACTTAACTCAATGCATATGTATTTCACACTTTATATTATGTGTTTTAGGTTTAACTTTTTTAAATTAATTTGTTATAATTATGAAAAGCACTAAAATTTGACTAACAAGTAATGCACTTCTATACTTCTGCATTAATTAATCAAATAGTCTTTTCCACAAAACAAGTGAATACCAGTACGTGCACACATCAACATAAAAGATCAGGTGTACATACTAGAAAAACAAAATAAATTTCTTAAAGCTTGACTCTTACATTTGTTTAGTCAAAATGAATAAAAAAACTTGTTATAAAGCATGTTAGGTTTATATTAACAGAGTTGTTTCTTTTTTGTGGATGTTAGTTAATATTTCCAGTTGCATTCATTTGGACCAATCAGAGCCAATCTTTTCAAAACAAGCTTGCCGGCAATCGTCCAATCACACACTGCCATTTGAACTTACATGTTGGGCGGGGCGCGGACAACGGATACTGACTGTCTGTGGTATTCCATTATAGCTTCGGACGGATATCTCAACAGAAATCATGTATTTTCCAAATTTTGCTTTGTTATTTCACTGACTCGGACCTAGTGAATGTGGATAGCACCGATCTAATATTAAGAGAAACACACGAGCAGATTACCAGGTCGTCAGCTCCCGCGAACAATTTAGCAGTGAAGAGGACAACGCAGAGCTGCGCCGCCACGACATGGACAGAGCAAGATACTGCCAGAAAAGATCTTACTTCTTGGTGGTAAGTTTATTAGTTTAAGTGATTAGTGTAATTGGCTTTATTCTCACTTTGGGTTTAGAAAATATTTTCAGAAGTTGATGACGATGTTCTGTGGATTACTGGCGTTTCTGTTGATTTGACACTAAAGCGAGTTAACGTCTATCCATTGACGTCTATCAACTTAATTGTTATAGATCTAGACAGTGACATAATACAACTATAAAAACATTGCACACTGTGTTTTCAGAAAAAAGGTTATTAATGGTGATTACACGACAGGCTTGATTGTCCCTAAGTAACTTCTTGTGTTTTAAATATTATAATATATTTTAAGCTCTAATAAAACTTTCACATTTGTGATATTTAATTCATAGTAAAATCTAATTAATTATTAGTAGGCTGTCAGTTTTCATGTCAATTCGATAAATAAATTAAGTTGTAATCACCAACTATAAGCTTTTATAAAACCAATTATTAAATATCTTGCACTGAGAAATTAAAACGATGTTAAATAATGAAATGAGAGTTTTTATATTTAATATTTAGCCTAACCAAGGAATTTGCACATTGCAAAGACATTTTTTTTATATTAAACCTAACCGTGAGTAGATGAGGTCAAGTCGAGTAAGTAGTAGTTGATCCTCTTGATTTGTATAACAACAAATCAATGAATAACAACAAAAACAGTCAATAGTGTGTCATGTAGCAGCTAAGTAGCTAAGTGACCTATTATTATATATTAACACGTATTTGAAAAATTGCGTCCCCCGGCCCCCGCATGAATATGTATTTTGCCTGATTATGCATTGAATTATGCAATCGCATAATCGTATTTTTCTCTAGGGACTGATTTATATGATTTTATGTGTGGTATTCAGCTTTTTTACATTTAATCAAGTCGTTATCAGCTGTCACCAACTTGTAACTTTCAATAGAATGTTCTGTCTTTATTAATAATGAATAATTACTTCAATAATAGCGTGGAAGTTACAGTAATGGTTCATTAAATATGTTTTACCATTTAAACAAAATACAAATTATATATGAAGAACACAAACTAGTGTTTGTTCTGCCCTAACTTTGTATAACATGCAACTTTATTTTTTTTTGTAGAGCTTCCAGGGATACTATCATCTCTCAAAGAGGCCCTGGAGTCCATGAAACGAGGTTCATTCAGCTCAAGCCCAAGATCATCTGAGCTGTGTCTTCCTGAAACCTCAGACATGGTAAGAAAATTCTTTATGATAAAGAAAAATCCTATTTGTTATAATAATTATATCTGACTTTTGTGCATTAATACTTCAGTAAGTGTTCTGAATTAAGTAACAAAGTGACAGCTTTTTATTAGAATTATAAATGAACAAGTTTATACTAATGCTTGTTTTTTTTATTCTTTCCAGATTTCCCTCGGTGGTTCTGATGTCCCCAAAAGAGTCTATGGCAGACTGAACAAGTCACGAACTTCTCTTTTTACTCACGACTTGGCCACTTTACTTTTTGCTATTGTATTTCACTTTGTTTGACTTAAAGGATTAGTTCACTTAAAAAAAAAAAAAAAACTTTTGCTGATAACTTACCCACCCCCATGCCAAGATATCCATGTCATTCTTTCTTCAGTTGAAAAGAAATTAAGGTTTTTGATGAAAACATTTCAGGATTTTCTCCATATGGACTTCATTGGGAACCAAACGGTTCAAGGTCCAAAAGGCAGTTTCTGTGCAAACTGTTCAAAGGGCTTTAAACGATTCCAGACGATGAATAAGGGTCTTATCAAGCGAAACGATCGGTCATTTAAAAAAAAAAAAAAAAACAACGTTTAAGTTTTATAAGCTCAAATGGTTGCCATGCTCTGTTCTGTTATGCATGTTCATAACTCTCCTATTCAAACTCGTTCATCAAAATTAACAAATCTTTTTCTGAGTCATTAGGTTCATTCAACGAACGAAATGAATGAATTGACTTGAAAAAAGATTTGTCAGGGCTGCCAACTCTCAAGCATTCAGCACGAGACTCTCGCAATTGAGCAATTCTCATGCTTTCACGACAAATTGACTGTTAGCCATTGGACCTTGAACCGTTTTGTTCCCAGTGAAGTCCATTATATGGAGAAAAATCCTGGAATGTTTTCATCAAACCTTAATTCCTTTTCGACTGAAGAAAGAAAGACATGGACATCTTGGAAGACATGGGGGTGAGTAAATTATCAGCAAAAGTTTTTTTTTTAAAGTGAACTACTCCTTTCAGTTAGTTTATTTATTTATTTATTTATTTTTTGTTCTGTTTAATACCTCTGCAAATCAATGCATTTTATGTTAATGTATTTTGTTTAGTTTTCATAATGCTTTACTGATGTAGTGCATTAAAGTTTATCTTTCAAAGAGTGTTTGTGTGTTTTGTAGAAATATTTTTTTACTGGGTTTTGTTGAATTAAAATGTTTAACTGTATTTTTAATACATTAAAATATATTATTTTTATATTAAATGGTTTTTGGAAAAAATATATTTTTAATATGTTAATAGTGGGTCCTATATTGTTCTACAAATACATTATTAATAAGCTGAAATTATATTTAAAATATACTTAGAACGCATTAATGTGAAGCTAAAATATACTAATGCTGTATTTCTAAAATCGATTTAAAGTGTATTAAAATACACTTTAAATAAGTGCTATTATATTACATTAAATGTACTTAAAATGGTTCCATTTTAGCACAATTTAATATAATAAAATATATTACTATTACCTTAAAATTGAACTTAAATACATATTAAAGTACACTTAATATACTTGAAGTTGTTTCAATTTAGCACATTTAATACATATTTAATACGGTGCACTTAAAATACATTAAGTATATCAAAATAAGTACATTTTAAATACATTTCCTTTTCACCTGGGCTGCGCTCCAAAAAAACACATACATCTATCATACAAGTACGGGTTAATAAACAGGCCTTCTGAAGTGTGTTCGTAGCGATGTGTTTTTGTAAGAAAAAATATACATATTTTAAACTTTATAAACTATAATCACTAGGTGACCTCTGATGGCTTAACCGGCCGCTTCACTTCAGAAGGCATTTATTAACCAACTGGAGTCGAATGGATTACTGATATGATGGATGGATTCACTTTTTGGAGCAATTACAGTACAGTATTGTTGTGCCATTACAAAGCTGGGAAGAGCCAGGATATTATTTAATATTTTAACACCGATTTTGTCGCGCTGAAATAAGGAAGTCTACCCATACCACCTAACATGTCCCTAACCTTACCTTACCCGTATCTCATCTCTATAGCAGCAAAAGTTTTTAGCAGCATTTTACTTTTTTTCTTTTTTTTTTTTTCTTTTTTTTATGTAGTTAAGACGCCTAAAATAATGTGTGACCATCTCTTGGGCTCACCAAGGTTACATTGAACAAAAATACAAAGACTTGAAATCATACTTGCATACAATGTATAGAAGGGACCCATTAGGAAACAGAATATCATACTGACACTTGTGGGTGGACGCTTTTGGCTTGGACCAGTGAGCAAACAACCGTAAACAAATGAGAAAAAAAAATCATAACACCTTAGAAACCACATAACAATGCTCTGGTTGTCATCAAAAACATACTATCATCGTGGCAGACTGTTTAGCATAGGCACATTTTCTTCTTAACCCATGTCTATACAAAATATCAATGCTTCACATTGACATTTGACATTTTTAACGAATGCATGTGGATATGGAGGTGTTGACACATGATCCTTCACACCGTAAGTTAAACCACTAGATGGCAGCAGTCAGACTCTAGGAAAGGGTCAAGTCTGCACCTGGAGGACAACTGGACTGCAGAGTTTACTTCCCGCCCTGCTTATCCGTTCATAAATTCATAAATACAGTACAGTTTTGTTCAGCCAGGATTTATGAAATTGTTCAAACTAGTCCGTAAAAATCTTTAAAAAAAGAATTTCTACAATTTATTAATCAATGAAAAGAATATACTGTATATAGACTAATGTTTTCCACCAAAATTCGAAGTAGCATAACTGTTTTCAACATAGATATAATCATAAGAAATGATTATTGAGCACCAAATCAGCATATTAGAATGATTTTGGAAGGATCATGTGACACTGAAGACTGCAATGATGCTGAACA
Source organism: Pimephales promelas (assembly GCF_016745375.1). The sequence goes on from NW_024121133.1 coordinate 7,730,933, forward strand.
TTCAGCTTTGTTCACAGGAATAAATTACATTAGAAAAAAAATAAATAAATTATATATATATATATATATATAGTCTCTAATGATATAATCCACAAACCCTTGTGCATTTGTTAGATTGTCAAAGATCTTCTGGCTACATCCTGTGCTAAGGTCAGTGAAAGGACTGTGCTGCAATGGTACAATAAGTCTTCGGAGTGTTTGTTTTGTGTGTGTTTGTTTATCTTGACTGTGCTGGGTGGGAGTGTGTAGAAATGGCATCAGTGGAGACCAAGAGGCGAGTATATAACTCATAAACATCCTCTCTGATCTGATCACAAGGGGATAAGAGACAATATCCACTGCAACTGTTGGCATGTAAACTAGGACTTTCTGCATATGACGACACATATTGTGGATATATTTGCGTCATGCAATGGCTCCAGACCTATTTCTATTTGTATAAAAGCTTGTGCATCATTTATTTACAGATGTGACCTTTGATATTTTATTGTTTGTTGAGGTGGCACTCAGAAAGTTTTATGTGTGACCTAAGTATACTTTAGAACAATCAAACTTGATGACAAAATGTTTTCAGATTCTTACTGTGTGCATGCTAATCGTAGTTAAAATTTATATTAAATGCAATCAGCTGAATTTTACAATACTTTTTTGTTACCCGCTTATGTACTTAAGTATTTTTTTATAGTATCTTTAGTTACACGTTATGGTAACACTTTACAATACGGGTGCACTATGCTTAACTAATGCACCGATAATACTGAATTAATGTGTAACTAATGATTATTTAAGATATTAATTGATGATTACCACAATAGGAACTAATTAAGAGTCTGTAAGGTTAATTTATTAGTTCATACATGAATTGTTATTGATTAAATATGTAATTTTGGATTAATTCCATAATAACTCATTTTTTAACTAATAGTGTTAATAAATATGTTAATTACCAGAATGAGCCAAAGCCTTGTATTTCAACTTCCAGATAATATGACAGGTACACTAATATGCATTAATACATGATTAATTACTTCATTGTTAATGCTAATTCATGTGCAAATTACTATAATTACTAAATGACTAGTTAATAATGATGTGCCCCAACAAGTAAAGTCATAACATAATGATACCTTTGCAAATCATTAGCTAATGATTAATTAAAGCAGACAACTGGAAGTTGAAGTGCATAGCTTTGACTAATTGTGCCAATTAACACATGAATTTCCACTATTATTTAATAAAATATGTTATTAAGGAATTAATACACAATAACACATTGAATTAATAGCAATCCATGTATTTCTTAATCTATTAATCATATTGACTCATTATTAGTTGCTGATGCAATAATCATTAATTAATGGTTTAGTTCTTCAGGTGTTATACAGTAACTTAGTATTATCTGTGCATTACTTAAGCATGAATTAATGCATATTAGCCGCGTTATTTTAAGGAGTCCTTGTTCAAGTGTAAATGTGTATGTATATGAATATAGTATAACACAAAAATGTGCATTAGTATGTTAGTACTAGGGAGGAGTACGCAGAGCAGGTGAAGTGTAGGAAGGGAGATGATATCAGACAGGGCCCCGATGATGGTGGGAGGAGCTAGAAGCAGTAATACCCGGCAGGGATCCAGAGAGCAGACGACGGCCCTTGGTGGAGTCAGTAGCCGCGTTTTCACTGCTGGGCCAGGGCCGAGCTGTGCTAGTACGTGCCAGGGCCAGTCGCGTTTCCACTGTCACTTCCAGTGCTTGAGCGGGGCTTACTCGAGGCCAACGGCCAGGATTTCTGGCCCGTCGAATACCTTGGGCCAAAGCGGGCCAGCTTGGGCTACAGGCGTGCACAAGGTAAAAGGCGAAGTTTATCAGTGTTATGGAACGTTATGATCTGAAGCAAGATGCAGATTTCACTTTTTTATATAGCGCAAAATAATTGCTGCTCGAAATGGAGAATCACCTGTACTGGTCTGTCGAACATACCAGCTCATTTGGGCAGAAGAAAGAGTATACAACATCACTGTGACGGCATGTGAAGAAACGAGGACGTTATAAAATACATCGATGCTGAAATTTCTAAGCTAAGCATTCAGCGAGCAACGCTTCAAGTTCAGGAAAAAATAAAAAAGTTGCGGGCGCAGTATTGTACAAGGCGATTAAAACGCAAAATGGACAAGGCGGAGCTCAGAAAAGGAACTTGCCATGGTTCGACTTCATGGACGATGTGCAGGGTCACCGTCCCTCTGTTAGTGGCGACTCGCGAGACAATGGGCTCTATGCACGGCGGTATTTCCGGTGAAGGTGTAAGGATGCTCGATGACTTCCGCCGATCGTAGAGTCCAAGGCAATACCGAGAATTTATATTGAATTTTATACTCCATGGTTAAACTAAAAAAACGTTAGTCACAAAAACAGACAAAACAGACACCCCTCGTTGTTTTTATGCTTCTTTTTAGAATTATATTAAATAAACATAACTATTTATAAAATTACATCTAAACGTATAAAAGTTTAGTTTCAAAGAAGGGACAGTAAATTTTGAAGACTCTGCCATAATCCCGTTTTCCTCGGTTTTCCTCTGCTTTAATCTCTCAAACCGGAAACTGACGAGCATCCTTGCGTCAAATGCGGAACTTATGCATGCATATAGCCCATCGGGACACTATTGCAGCCACGGCCGGTGAATTAATATACATGCTATCTTCCTAACTTAAAAAATAAATAAATTCATAATTCCCCGCTGAAATATGGGTTGGGTTTTATGTCATTTGATCCAGAAAGGCATGTTAGGGGCGGGGTTTAGGGCAGCTACTGGCTAGAGGATGACACGGGAGTGGATTTTCACTCCTGTCCCGTCCCACTCCCATAGAAAGAAATCTTGTCCCGTCCCACTCCCAGACCAAAGTTTAAAAAATAATCCCATCCCATCCCGCTCCTGGTAAATTGACTCCCACTCCCATCCCACTCCTGTTTAAACTGACTCCCACTCCTGTACCGCTCCCATATATATTTTTTCTTCAATTAATGTTTAGTTAATACATAGAATTTGATTTAATCTGCAATTCTGCATCCTCTCCAATCCATCCTGTTTTAGACCAGCTGCTGAGCCCCAGTTTCTAGATTTTCTCCAGAAAATGGAAGACAGTAAATAAAAGAAAAACAGTACATCACACCATGTCTACAATTTAATAAACCCAAACAGCACATAAAGCTGCATTTTACTCATTTATTGTTGAGTAAACAATACATTTACAGTTTACATTTATAGTTTTTTTAATTACATTTTAAACGATTTTCATCAATTATGCTCTTGCATAATGAGACAAATTTTAGTTATATGTTGCTGTGTAGGCTGCAACATGGCTTATTCTTTCCTGAATTTGCGTGCCTCTTTAGACCGCTCATCCCTGAATCACTTGCTACTTGACTAAAGGGGGGTCGCACACCGGACGAGAAGCTCAGCGCCGCGCAGAATCTTTAAAATTCGAACACATTCTGTGTCTGTCCGCGGCGCCCAGCGACGGCTCAGGACCGTGTTCAAAACCCTGCTGCGCCACAGAGCGCCATTTACATAGTTTTATATAAAATTTAAAGTATTTTTGTCTCAAATCGTTGCTAATGTATCCTGACTTCACCCTATGCAGTAATATTGGCCTACATTTAGTTTTGCATTCATTTAGAGAAATCAGCTGCTTGAATGACAATTGCTGATGTTATTGGATTTTTCAATTGAGATTCTCAATTCATTCAGTTAACGAATGCTCTGAGGTAAAGTTTTCAGACTGCAGACTCAGTAATGATTGTATTTAATTGTACAGTACAATCTAACATAGAACAGACATTATCTTAATTTCATGTCATTAAACATAACAATATTGATGGCCATACACTGATGAGAAAGTGCGCGTCCAGTGTGCGATACGTTACCTGGAGTTGTCCTAGACACGGCGCGGCGCTTCTCGTCCGGTGTGCGACCCCCTTTTATGCATGTCTTACAAGCAGCGTACATCGTGCTATCACCGTCACATTCTGCTCTCACATACTTAATTTTTCAGACTTTCCGACCAGCTCTGTGAACTTAATAGACATGTCATTACTTCTGATTTTGCGCTGTAAATATTTTTTTTTGCCACATCGACTTCTCCGCGGCTATTAGCTCCCTCCATCACTGCTCTTTGAATTCCGGCGGTAAGCCGTGACAAAAAGCACTGATGGCTTCTGGAACGGCAGGGTCGTGTAGTTATTTTGTAATTTCGCTACATTTTAGGCGTATTAAAAGGAAACTACAAAATGGTGCATTTACTTTTTGCTTTTTTTTTGTCGTCTTTGCTATTGGTTGATTCCCGCTCCCGTCTGCTCCCGTTAACCATTTATCCTGTACCGTCCAAATCCCGTGATTAATAGCAAAGATGACTCCCATCCTGCGGGAATCCCACGGGAATCCCGGGACCCGTGGGATTCCCGAAAAAATGTCAGCCTCTACTACTGGCCCAGCAGTGCAAGCCCGGTGGTTGAGGCCCGAGGCCACTGGCCCGGCCCTAGCCCGGCAGTGGAAACGCGGCTAAGTGGAGTCATGATTTTTTGGGCAGATCTAAAACGGGGTTCGATGACGCACTGGAGCCCCTGAGCTCCTGGACACGCCCCTATTGATGAGGCCACTGGGGCTCCCCTAACAATATAGCATATTTGCATCAGTTCGCCGCTCAATCGCGAGTTACTGTCAGTACTATTAGTTATTACGTAGGCTACTTCCTGGATGCGATCATATACAAAACAGATCGGTGTCTTTATTTAAATTTCCTAAAAACGATCACATCAAGAAGAGGTGGATTAATTTTGTGTAGAGCCAACCTTGATGAAGAGCTGAGGAGGATCACCGCCAACACCCGCCTCTGTAGTGATCATTTTTACATGGGATAGTTTGACAAACTTTCGTCGGAGACAACTGGGATTCACTTACAATCCACTGTTACTGGTAAATATGGCCGAACCGACTATCTCCCACCCAAAAGCAGTATCATCTAATATCACAGTTGGCAGCTTTCCCACAAGTGGGCGTGGTTTCAGTGCAGCCAGCGGACACGCCCCCAGCGTTTGAGAGCAAGATCAAGATTTTGATAGCTTATGTTACGTACTTGCCGGCTTTTTTATCATTCAAATTTGGCTGGGTGGCTAATAACACAGTTTTCTGTGGTGTAACAAACTTAGAACACATACTTAATTTTGACTTTACAGGGACTTTAACATCGGCATATCCATTTCCGTGCTAACCTCTTCAGATAGTTGTCATGACAGAAACACAATTAAGCGCTCTTCTTTTTAACAAGGGTATGGTGCACTGTAGGATTCACGATTAATTCATTACCTACACTAAGAGCTAGCAGGAGCCAGCGATGATTGTTCTTTTTTTAACAACTGTTCTCTTACACTTTTCAGCCAGTAAAAAAAAAATGTCTGTTTGCATTGCAGCTTTCATATCTCCATTTGTCCAGTTTATTCCTGTTTTTTTCCATCTGCCTGTCCCAGAAGCAGCACTATTAAAGGTTATTTATCACATTTCCCTTGTTTCCATGCAGTGTTCTTGTGTGAGCTCTGTAACTGATGCGCCAGGTCTCAATGGCTCAGAGATAAACTCTGGTGTTTGTGTGAGTGGTAATGTACTCTCATTTAAATCTTATCTTGCTGCCAGACACAAATTTCTCTCAGTGGTGTTTTTTTACACAGTCCCATACGGTTCAGTTCTTGAATCATTACCATTGTATATTCCACTGTATACTATATGTCAGTAAATAAATCCCAGTATTCACATTTCCCTCTCGTAAATTGTTCCACTGAAATAAAACCCCTCAAGATAAATGCATGCTCATCCTCAGACTTAGCAGGCTGTTGTTTCTCTCTTATTTTCTTCAGAGAGTTGGAGTTGTACTGAACCGTCTTGATCTCTCTTGCTAAGTCTCAGAAAACAGTGCCATTTGTGTGCTATATCTGTCCCAATGACTTAATATTAATCTCATTACATGACGCACACTTGATGCTTCTTTATTTTACTCAATTTCATTATGTTCGCTCCACTTACATTTGGAAAAAAAAATGTGTTGCCATCTGAAACTAAACCGTCGATTTCTAGTTCCTAGCATGATTTACATGGGACGGCATTAGGAGAGTGAGGGTCAGATTTACTAAACAGGGCGAATTAGCATATGAACACAATCCCATAAAAGCGTCAACCGTAGTGGAAAGTTCTGCCCGTGATCTACGGACGACGCGCAAATTGAAGACAGACACAGTCAGATCATTTCCACAATGACCATTGAAATCAACCAAGAGCAGCTCAAATGAGTGTCTGGTTTAAAATATGCTAATTTTGGGTGTTAAATAATGGCACAAATAGCCGTACATTGACTAGCCCAAACATGAGTAAATCACCTTGCATGATTCATTTAAACAATGTCCTTCCATAAATGTTGCGTCTGAAAGGGAAACTCCTACAAATGCATATGCAATAAGGTCAGCCGCAAAAAGAACTGTCCACACATTTTCAGTGCTACTTTTTCAATGCATACCTTGAAAGTATCCTGAAAGTATTTTTTTTAATTTATTTTATTTATTTATAAATTATTTATTTTTATTTTTTTTGCGCCGGAACAAGCTTTGCATTCACAAATGGAGCCCCTAAGGGACATGGGCTGGATTTCCCCTAACCTTCTTGACGCTACGTCGTTCTTAACTTAAACTTAAGCTGTACCTTATTGTTAATACGTGTTTACCAAAACGTTGTTAGTTAAATATACCTTTGTAAGTCATATGTTCAGAACGTTGGTCTGCACCACTCTTAGCTACACCTTATCACTGTTGACAGAAGTTGTAATACACCCAGAGTTCAATTAGGCTAATTCAAGTGTTTTCATGCAAAGAATAACATTGTAATTACACTGATTGTTGTTAGATTTTTAATTATATTATCCAAAGGTACACCAGCTGGAAAACTATTAGGCTGTAAAGGCTTAGGAGTCTATTTAAAAGGAATGATTGTGTTGGGGAGTTTGCTGAAACTATAGCAGAGATACAGCAAATAGTTGTTCTAAAAGATGGAGCCGTCCGCGGAGCGCTTTCTAAGGCCAGTGAAAGCCAGTTAAGCCCTATACGGACAAGAATTGTTTATCATGGGGTTGTATGGTATTTTCAACATTTACAGGGGTTAGTCTGTGATTTGATTGCCGTCTGAACCCAGAATGTCAGTGTTTGTGTGGTAATTTAATTGCAGATAAGAAGAGATCACTTCAAACTTCACTGTTTAAATCCTTTTTGATCACTGCCGAACACCGTACCTACGATGTACACTTGTATTACTGAAATTGTTACGGCCTCAGCCTTATGGGTGTTGCCTATGTATTTGTGTGTGTATGGTTGTCTTGTAATCTAATTAATGTTTCTTCTTAAGTGTAGGCTCCTCCCTTGCGCACCTGTGGTTCGTTGCTCTGATGGCTCGTGCTGAGCATATAAGCGATGTGTGCAGGAGTGTGAGACACGCAGCGGTTAACTCCGTGCGCGTCATGACCATCTAAACAGCGATCAACTCAAGACTGTGTTCTTTGTATTGTGCCACTGTTCTGTTTTATTTTGTTAGTGTTTGGTATGTCTAGTGTAGAGAAAATGTGAGTTTTCTGTGGGAAGAGTGAGAACATGAGAGACGTGAGATTGTGCAGTCATTTATTAGTATAAATAAATGTCTTAAACTGCTTTTTGCCTTGCGTCTCCTTTTATGTTATTGAACCCTTACAAAACGAGCATTCTTAACAACAGGGTTCGTAACAAAATGCTGGAAAGTATTTACAAGAACAATATTGCATCTTGGCTCCACCTCTGCAAACAAACAAAAAAAATAGATGTTTACCATTCGCTCACACAAATTTTGAGTTCTTTACAAGTGAACACAAAAGTTTCTTTTCGAGCGAATGCAAAGTTTCTCGGGACAATGCAAAACTTTTGTGAGAGAACACAAAGGCTTACATTAAGCCAGGGTTAGGGCTTAGTTCAATTAAGAATCTTTCATAAACATGGCCTAGAAAAAATAAAAACATTACTGGTATGCATCTTGAGACAAAACAATGGCAGTTGCTTTCAGTTAAAACAGCCAAACATGCATTTTAGTCTGGGAGTCTGGGACTAGCTTAAAGGGATAGTTCACCCAAAAATTCGAATTCTGTTAGCAATTACTCACCCTTATAAGAACGTCAGAACGTAGGCTTACTATTGGCCGACGCTGGTCATACGTGGGATGCGTGTGATGCTGGCCAATAGTGAGCCTACGTTCTGACGAAGCAGCACAGTCTCATCCCAAGACGTCATACAACTGACGCTTTTGACGCTACGTCAACATCCGCCGTTTTAGGGTACCCTTAAACAACGGTTAGATGACGTTATCTAATCCTAACCCTACCCCAGACCTAAACCTACCCCGTCACTTAACTGACGTTAAAGGTAAAGCGTCAGTTGGATGACGCCCCAGGATCGTCATCTAACCAACGTTTAAGGGCACCCTAAAACGGCGGATGTTGACGTATGGTCAAAAGCGTCAGTTGTCAAGTCAAGTCACATTTATTTATATAGCGCTTTTCACAATACAGATTGTATCAAAGCAGCTTCACAGTGATAACATGAAAGTAGTACAACACAGATCAACAACATTGCTAAACGCTAAATAACCCCAACTGAGCAAGCCAAAAGCAAGCCAATAGCAAGTTGTATGACATCTTGGGATGAGACTTTGTTAGACGAAGAACCCAGAATTGCTGCACTGTTTACACTACACCAACAGCATAGAAGAATGACATTGAAGAGAAGAGATTGTTGAACAAAGTTGTTATTTTTGTTGCTTTTTGCGCACAAAAAGTATTCTCGTCGCTTGATAAACTTAAAGGGGTACTTCAGGATTTCGTATTAAGCTTTGTATTTGTAGAAAACATGTAGTATTTTCGAATTGCCATGCTTTCCACCCTCATATCCCCCTGAGACGAGAGATTGTATTTTTTGTCTAGAATTTGTTTTTGTTTTTTTTTTCAGAGGATTTTTTGTCCAGAGGCTAAAGACTACAGTCAGTAGGAGCTGTCCCGCATGTTCTCAACCCGCCGATAGAGGGTGATCTCACTCACAGAATGTACACATAGTGTCAGACATCTTGTTTTGGAAGCTAAGCTAGCAGGCTCTTGTTGTGTGGAGAAAGATGACTAGTAGGGGTTACCATCCTCTTTTTCCCGGACATGTCCGGCCGTCTATGTCGGGGATTCAGTATGCAGTCGCCGTTCATTGTTTACATGCACAGCTTTTGTTTCAATCTAATTGAATTCATTCAGATGTGCGTTCTAACATTGCTAAGAAAATTCCCGCTCCTCCGTGAGAGATACGAGACCGGTAACTTACGTCTCACAGGTGTCGCTCATTGATAATCACGCCACCGGCCTTGTTCCGTTCTCCCGTGGCCCTCACTCGTCCCGCTCGCCACATTAAACATGATGAATGGCGAACGCAAAAGCCAAATCCCACACATTTTGGGCAACCTCGAAACACATTTTCGGGAAGACTCATAACGGAGACTCACTAGTAGCCTAGACTTGTTGTTTAACTACTGCGCTCTGTTACAGGTAGGCGTGGCCTCCTAAGGCAGCAAAGCAATTCTGGGAGTTGTTGTCTTTCAACCACATAATCCAAAAATACATTTTCTGATTTCCTCAGTCTAAAAAGCTCCAAATTCAAAAATAATTTCACATTTCTTCTACAAAAATGACCCATTTTAAATACACATCCATCTTTCCAGATGTGAAGTATCCCTTTAAGGCCATGAAGGAGTGAGAAAGCTCTCAGATTTCATCAAAAAATATCTGAATTTGTGTTCCAAAGATGAATGAAAGTCTTACCGGGTTGGACCAACATGAGGGTGAGTAATTACTGACAGAATTTTTATTTTTGGGTGAACTATCCCTTTAAGCCTAGTCTGTGAAACCGGGGGCTAATAACATATATAAATCATTCATCTTGCATTGCAAATGTTCACCATGACATGTCATTGAAACAGACTTAAAATAAACTGCTCTGGCTCACTTCATTGGGTGGGATTTCCAGGACGCTTGTGGAGAAGCATGAGAAAATGGAGAAGCTTAAAGTACATGAGTACATCTATTCATATTTTCACATAGTTAAGTAAACTACTAATTAATCTTCTTGCCATAACATTCATCTTTGGGGAGAATCTGGGTGTTCTGGGAAAATTGTACGAATAAAACCAGTTTATCCGGGAAATGTTGCATAGTATGACCCAAATTGAATTTCACTGAATAACTTTAATTAAGTTGTATTCTTTGAAAATCTATACCATTTATGTATTTTAAGATGAAGTTGTCTTATGTGGTATTTGCATTATAAAGAGAACTCATAATTACCAGTAAAATACCATGTGATTATCATGTGAAAGCATAGGCTTTATACTGCATATAGAATTGCCATGTGATCAGAGATTTAATACATGACATGTCACAAACCAATATTATTTTAGGAATTATGGAGTGAAGCCATACTGTACAGTGTTTTTACTCTTTAATACAAAAATGTTTGCTCTCTAATCAAAACATGTACCCATCAATAAATGGAATGGGATGATTAGAAATCATAAAACCATCTAGGTTTAAAACCATCTAGGTTTTAAATTATTACCAACAATCATAAAAATGTGATTGCATCTATCTATCTATCTATCTATCTATCTATCTATCTATCTATCTATCTATCTATCTATCTATCTATCTATCTATCTATCTATCTATCTATCTATCTATCTATCTATCTATCTATCTATCTATCTATCTATCAACACAGTCTCATGAAGATGCGTATCTATACCACGAGTGTCATTTCTCGTGGCATTTATACGCCAAAAGTGTTTTTTTCGTTTATATGGTACGCACTAAAAAACCCTGGGTTAGGTTTAGGGGGGAGGGGGGTGGGGAGTTTGTGCGTATTATACGCAAAAAGTGCGTATCATATGTACGCGAAAATCGCGTGCCAAATACACGCAAAAACTGTTTTTGGCGTATAAATGCCACGAGAAATGACATTCGTGCCATAGACACGAACTTTCATGAGATCGGGCTGCTATCTATCTATCTATCTATCTATCTATATAAATATATATATATATATATATATATATATATATACAGTATACTCACTCTAAAAATTGCTGGGTTGTTTTAACCCAACTTTGGGTCAAATACGGACAAACCCAGCCATTGGGTTAATTTTTTTATTACCTTTTTAACCCAACGTTTGGGTTAGTCCATATATATATATATATATATATATATATATATATATGCATTTGAAATTAATTGTTGATTTAAAAAAAAATAAGCAGTTTTAAACAAAAAAGAAGAGTTATGTTTTTGATTTGAAAAAAAAAAGCCAGTGATATTAGATTGTGTGTATTTATTGATTTTTTTTGTACTTACAGAGGGTAACAAGCACTACTTTAATTTACGGCCCTCAATGTCACACTTACCCTGTAACTACATGAAACAAGAGGTTATCAAGCACCAATACATGAAACAAGGATATCTTTCCCCAATATTTGAAGAAAAAGTTGCAATAGTTTTAGTTTTCAGTAGCCTGGGTTTCAATTTTATTCACTCTGCTATCAGCCTGACACCATGAACCAAATTTTCCCCTGAGATAGGGAACCAATCTCAGAACGGGGAGGGAGCAGCAAGACGATGACGACGTACACGCGACACACCGAAGCAGTACTATAAATCCATCCACTCTTGGCATTTGTAAACCACGCCTCAAATACAAGAAAATTAACATGTGGTTTCTAGACCACGTCTCATTCTCAATGATACGTGGTCTGGCCGTTAGCCAGGCTAAGTTTTCAGTGCACTTTTGTTGAAAAGATTACTGTATAAATGTTTAGATATGAACCTTGTCATTTTTGAAAAAGCCTATACAGTATGTATTTGTACAGTATGACCTTATTACAGAAAGGTACACAGATATGTTCTTACTAAATTGCTCCCAAATGTAAGATTGGTGTATCATAATAGTAGAAAAAGTTCCCTTTAGTTACATAATACTTACAGTATAAATATATACTGTATATATATATATATATATATATATATATAGATATAGATCAGAATGTAAATATTCCAGTGGTAAATGTATATAGTTTATCAATAAAAAACAAAACAAACAAAAAACTAATTGTTTTAAAAACTAATTATCAAATGTTGATGTGTTACACTTGCATTGTGTTTTACTGCATTACATAATACTCTGGACAAACTGGTCAACTTTACTCTTGGACAGGTCTGGATCCGGAGATCTGGTACACTAAAACAGCGTTATAGACATCGGCTTGATTTCAAGTTCATTTCTGTAAAAAAAAAAAAAAAAAAAAAAAAAAGATTGTCTTCAGAAAACACACATGCATCAACCAGAAGGATGAAGGACACACTCTACTGAGACTTTGTTCATATCAAGAGCTTCTGGTTGAGGCGTGTTAAGTCAATCACTGTCTATGTTGTGAGTTCTGGGCTGCGTTTCCCAAAAGCATTGTAAACCTAAGTTGATCATATAGACCATTAATTGTTCTACGATCAACTTAGGCTTACGATGCTTTTGGGAAATGCAGCCAAGCTCAAGTCAAATGAATCGCAACTGTAATTTCCATCAGTGTTCCAATTTCTCTGTTTTGATGAAAACTAGGAAATGGATCCTGTCTGAGGAGAGAAATACATCAAAAGTTTGTTTTTCTTTTTTTTCTATGACATTCTCTGAAGTTAGGTTCACCACTGTTACTCTCGTTGTCAACATTTTTTATTTTTTTTTATTTTTTTAAAGAGAATAGCAGTACAAAACAAACAGGTCCAGCCTTTCGGGTGTTTGAGAAATGAATATGTTGTTTAAATATTGTTAGGGGTTTCTGGAGTGGAGAAGAGAGATCTGGCATTGGTAAAGTGCTCAGCATGTAGACGTGTAAAGTAATTAGATTTCCACATGGCTTTCTTCTTCACAGATAGCCATGTGCCTGTCCTGCAGCCATCCCAGCAGCCAAAGTGCCCGTGATTTAATTTAAAGACTGGACATTTATCTGAAGCCTTCACAACAACATTTCCAATGCTTCCATATTTTTATCTTAAACAAATTTGTGTCTGCCTGATGGAAAAACAAACAAACTGTTTGTTTTTAAAGTATGGCTATACTGTATAAGATGTGTCCAGCATTGGAAAGGCATGCTCAGATAATACATTAATAATGGCCTTCTTTAGGCCACTCTTTCACTGATACCTTAGGATTGTGTTAATGAGTTATGAGTTAATTACGCGAAATGAAATTTATCATCTTGCACAAAAAATAGAAAGGACAACCTTTTGTGTCAGTTTTTTATGTTGTAATGCTAAATTTCATGGCAAAATTGTGTGTTTTTATGAACCGCTGGAACGCCTATGTGAGATCCACCAATTTCCCGAATCTCAATTGGATAAAATGAATGGAGAGTATCTAATGTTTTCAGCGCCTATGCTAACAACCACTTTGAAACCATAACAACATTCTGTCAATCAACATCCCTATAGCATTGTGTCAGCAATGCTAAGAAATCAGAAAATTGCACAACCCAGGCATGAAAAACACTTGTAATACCTCTCTGGCCATGTCTCCAATAGCTTGATGAGAGTTATGGTGTGTTCACACTGATCGCAAATATAATCGTTTGCGCGAGTAGATTACATGCAAAGTCAATGCAAAGACGCGAATAGACGCATCATTCGCACCGGGCATTGCGAATGACGCGAATTGGGCGACGTGTTTTGCCGTGAACGTCTTCCGCGCAATTTAAAAAAAAAATTTTTACTCGAACGGAAGATTCGCATGACGCTTTGTTGCGCCAGCCAATCAACGAAGAGCTAATCAATATGTTCGGTAATGTATTTACAATAGGCTACATTTATGTGCCTTTACAATATTTTAAATAGATGTTGCTATATATTTTACTAGGTATATTGAGCAGCTACAGATCCAAACTCCATTCAGAAAATCAGCATTGTAAACATCTTTTCCCTCTTATAATTTTATGGACAGGCCTGACAAAACAGACATAGGCCTACTAAAATTCAGAGTCTACACAAATCAACATAATTCATTTGTATCGGCATGTTTTTCATCCGTTTATTGTAATTAAAGTGTGTATGTCAGGTTAAATTTGTAATTAACACAAAATAGTTAGGGGAAAAACACGTTTGTCAAGTTGGTGTACTGTTTTGTATGTTTTTCGATACCTAAAGGCAGAATATAAGATGAAAAAGTTCGTTATTTTCAGTACTCACTTAAAACTGCTCCTCCCCCTAATCGAATCACTTGACGTCATAAGAGGGAGACGTCTTCCCAGGTCGCTGAGAGTGAGTCAGTGAGCTGTGTTGGTAATTGTACGAATGATAGAGCGAAAGAATTATTTGATTAGGATATTTAGTTATTTAGTTATTTAAGTTAGGTAGTTAGGTATACGCAGAAAACAGGTTTGCCAACCGCAATTAAACCCTGAAGAAGAAGAAGAAGAAGAAGAAGAAGAAGAAGAAGAAGAAGAAGAAGAAGAAGAAAAAGAAGAAATGTATATATGCAGGCGTATTATCACGATGGTGAATTACTGCGTTTGTACTGGGTGCAAAAACACCGTTAAAACCGGTCACAGAGTCCACTTTTTGATGACAGCCGCGAGACTAGCTCTCAGAATATCAGCACTTCGGCAAACCTGACTGTGGCGAGGGGGCGTGAGTCTGTAGCGGCTGCGGGAGAGAAAGGACGGAGCCGCACGGTGAGATTAGTAGATCAAGTGCAGATGATGAACACCTGTGTTTGATTGCAGTAATTTTCCGTGGAGAGACCGTATATAACCGGCGAATGAGAGAGCGAGAGAGACCGTATATAACCGGCGAATGAGAGAGCAAGAGAGAGAGTTGGACTGGGACTTCACGCGGCTACTGCAACCGAGACTGAGAAGCAAGTGTTGGATCGCGTGTTTGTTTATGGTGGCGAATGCGCTACTGTGCGCCTCGTTTCTTTTTTGTTTTTTCTGAATAAACGAGTCCCAGTTACGCCGACCCTGTCTTCTTTCCACATACTGAACCTCTTCACACTGACCTATTCTGATAGGCTACCGCACATCTCTACCACGTATCTAACAGTAACGTTAGTTCCGCATTAATTAATTTTGCACGCAAGTTTTATTTATTTCAACCCTGTATTCTTCGTGTGAATTCATGCACCGAACCGTGACGGCCGTACGTTTCGGTTCAATACGAATACATGTACCGTTCCACCTCTAAGTTATGCCTATACTTACCAAGACACCTGACCAACTCTCCACTGGTTCTCTTCACACCAGATATTTATGTTTCTTCGATAGGAATTATTTAAATTTCTGTTTGGTTCCTCATCTGTCTCACGCCTGGGAGGCTCAAAATTGTAAGGTTGTGGCCCATCAGAGGTTTGAGGGGGATTTTGGATCTCCTCAGACTCAAAACTCTCCATACTTGAATAGAACGTTTTTGTCACATCTCCCTCTTATGACATCACAGGCAGCTCCACTGTGTTTTAAAAATATGATCTTGAGAGAAATGGCTATAAAGCTTAATGTAGGGCAATTACAGTAATAATTTTAATGATAATTACATTTTCACTCATACATCTAAACATTATTTAATATATCTAAAAAAAAAAAATTTAACCTGACATACACACTTTAAATCACAGCAAAAACGATATATTCTGTATTTATTGGTGTTGATGTTATTTTATGAAACTGCCCCTGACCTGAGACAGATGGAAAGGCGCTCCGCAGCTGAGACGGATAGCCTGTTGGTGTCCATCCGAGAAATCCTGTCAGCGAACCTAGCTAGCAGGTTATCAAACTGGGCACCCGTCATTCTCAAATAGCGCTGGAAACGGCTGTCATCTAGAGAAGACGGTGAAATTCGCAGAGTTGAGTTTGCCTCTGGATGGTGCTGTGAACCCACACACGTCAGTGTTTGACTTTCCTCCATATTTGGGACTTCCACAACAAGTACAGAGCAGCAATATCTTTTATTTTAGACATGACAGAAATTTATGCCAGAAAGAATTTTTTATTATTATTTTTTTTTTTAATTAGCGAGTGACACGCGAATGGGTTCAAAATGTTCGAGTATTTGACGCTCTATTCACGTTTGGTTGTGAACACACCATAAGGGTTGATTTCTAGTCTGGCAGTTATAGGGTTGCTTAAAAATCTGCAAAGAGTAGATGGAAAACAATCTCTCCGGTGTTTGACCTTTGACCCTGTTTCAGCTCACTGATGTTCTCTGCTGGGCTTCACTGACTGTGTAATGTCTGAGGGAGGGTGTTGATCAGGAGAGCAGGAGTCCTCCCCTGGTGTCCTCTCACTGCTGTCCTGGGATGACACTTCCTCACTGTTTGTATGTGGTTAATTAGGGAAAAGTGAGCCGAGGCGATCTGTTGTGTCTGGAAAGGGAGGGGGTGATAATATTTACTTGAGTGGACTGCTTGAGATTCATTAAATGTGCCACCAAACACCCTTTCACCATTATTTTGCCATGCCAACCTTAAATGGATGGAATATGCAAGCTATTGGTATGTTCAAGGATAAACCTCAGTTCAAATTAGCAGGGTTTTCAACAGAAGGCACTGTAAATATAATATTGGGCATCCATTGACAAAACAAAAAACATACAATATGACCTAAGTAGCACATTACTAAAAAATTCTATGTATTCTATAGGGGTTAAATGGATTGTAGTTGGTCCAAAGTCCTGCCACTCAGCCTACACCTACACCTTCTAGTGTGACAGCTTATAAAAACACATTAGCTGCAACATTAATAGGATGTGAGGATTTTAAAAATATCTAAGATTAAAAAGGTAATGCATGCAGTATTCTTGTAGTAATAGATTGAAACAATTTATATAATGAAACAATTCATAATTTCAGTCCACATAATTGTGTAAAAAAAGTTCATCTGACATGTCTTCAAAGGGTTAAAATTAATAGAGCAACATGTAAACGTTCGAGTGATTAATTAATATTGTTGTGCCTAATTTATGGGTAAAATGTGTTAATCTGTGATTGCCAAAGTGATCTTAATCGATGTGGCGCGATCGATTGCTTTTGTCTTCCACCCAAGTTTCCGGGGAAATCGCGGTCTTTTCCTCATAACAGTAAACGTTTTCAGTGAGGAAAGCTGACTCGTATCACTCTCGTGATTATTTCTCCCCTTTTTCAGGTGGGTTGTTCATTATAAAACTGAGTTAAGTAAATGTAATGATTATTTAACATGTTAAGAGTGTTGAAGGTGTGTTTTAGTAACATTTTGAGTAAGCGAGAGTTAATTCTAAAGAGTTTAAAATGTCCGTGTATGAGCGGAGCCCTCGCTCGGTTACAGAGAAAAATAGCCTCTTCATGAGAGCAGCCGCCATTTTATGTAAATTGTGAATTAACAGATACCTAGATAATAGCTATTTTGCTGTGTTATTTGTATAATGTGTCAAGCACTTTATTGATATTTTTGGTAAACAGGGCTCCAGACTAACTTTTTTTTACTAGGAGCGCTGTTGCCCCTGACTGAAAATTTTAGGAGCGCAAGCAGAAAATTTAGGGGCACACCTTAAATCAGCTTGAAATGCAATTATTCAAATTTCCCCCAAAATAACTGTAATACTGAAAAATTCTTTAATAATAAATAGACTTAACATTATGATAGCCTATGCTGTTTTATTTTAAGTTCACAGGGCTCCAGACTCAAAGTTGAGGGCAGCATCACCTCAAATGAGAACTCACAGCGAGTTCTACATAAAAAAAAAAAATTTCTGGTAGCACTGGGGCTGACAATAAATCACTAAGCTTAATTTAGGGTGTAGATGAAAATAACTTTAGTTACTATCATTTATAATGTCTTAATATTAATTAATAAAAGTAGTGAAATAGCCAATAAACAGCCAACAAACAGTGTTTAGTGTTTTCCAACATCTTAAATTTTTTTGTTTTAGGACAATCTTTAAAAAATGAACAAAAAATGTGTTGGTAATCACATAAAAATACAAATATGATATTATTGAAGTGCTGGGAAAAGATGTGCAGTAGGCTACTTGTAAGTATTTGACTCTTTCTTACACATTATCATATTTATGGTTGGAGTTAACTTACTACATTAGCCTAAATCCATGGTTCTGTTAGGCTGATTTGTGGACTGAAAGCCTTCTATAAAAGTGTTTCTCCTTGTTTCCACGTCAGCGCTGTTTAATCTGATATGGTTTATAACAGAACTCTGCGCCGAATCGGTGTGTTTCTCGCTGGATCTCGTGATGTTGATGTTATTAATTCTGAGGCGAATTCAATGGATTTATTCACTGGATCTCTTAGTAACAGCGTTGCGTGAGCGAGATCGGCCCGCGACTGGCAAGTTCGGGGCTTTATTTTACTGTCAATGGTTCGGATCGCTGCTGCTGCTCCACGGTCCTAATCAGTGGCGTATTTTCGTTCCACTTTCATTTTGTTTGCATTCGCTGCTAGGTAACGACTAACGAGTCGATAGATCGCGGATTGCTCAGACGCACATCATGTTGTGATATTTGTCTCCGTCTCCTTCCCACAGACGTTTACGCGCGCTATTCTTGTCACGGATTCATTGACGCACCCCTTCCACGCTTTACCATGCGTTTAACGTGTGGCAATTGGTCGCACATGTGCGACTGGATGTAAAATTCAGTCGCACACTCTCAAATTTTGGTCGCAAAATGCGACCATTTGGTCGCAGGCTGGAGCCCTGGTAAATGTAGTAATGTTTATCTAGCTAAAACTACTTTGTGCTTGATTGACAGCTGTTGTATTGTAAAAATGAGTAATGTTCCAGTGAATTACAGAATGCTGTTGTGACTTGAATAAGCCCTATACAGCTACATTTTCAGTATATCTGTAATGTATTATTGTTGAATATATAACAGTAAAAGTTTTCAGTGAGGAAAGCTGACTCGTATCACGCTCGTGATTATTTCTCCCCTTTTTCAGGGGTGTAACACTAGCAGCTATTTCGGATTAACAAGACCAGGCTCCTATCTAAATGAATGGGCAGAGAGTCAGAACTGCACTTTCATTGGTCACATAAAAACTGTATGTATAGAAACAGCAGTAAAATATGATAAAAGTCGCTGAAAAAGTTTGATGACTTTGCCCCAAAATAAGGTTTAAAACGCCCCTTTCTCCCACAGGTTATACTTTTACTACACATATGGGGTTCTCATCTCCATTGTCCAAAACATCAACTGTGCGCATGTGTCGGTGGAACCAGACGATAGGCTTACATGTTTCCCAGCTTGACTATTAAAAGCTGGCGATTGGTTTTCCAGCTGGAGGGGTGCGACATGTGTATACAAGATGTCCATATAAAGGCTAGATGTCTCACGGCGGAGTCTTTATCGTCATCACCGGCGGCCATCTTGTCACAGGCGGGCTTTCTGGCGGGCTCTGTGGTATGTGAACACAAATACTCTTATCTTGTTGAAATCTTGACGGATTTACAAATGGTTTGGTTTCTTACAAACATTATCAACGTGTCTATAATTCTGGATTATTATTTATTTATACACTTATTATTCATGTCATAACTACATCTCTGGTGTTTATAACAAACCAAACCGTTTGAAAATCGTTAGAAAATTGAGCAAATTACGGTTATTTAAAACGTATGCACCATTAAAACAATGTTACGAGTGAGCGAGCTGCCTGTGACAAGATGGCTGCCAGGTGCTGACGTCGACCCATAGACATATACACTAGACCTCACCTTGGCTACGGCAGTTCATTGGAACGAATGCGTCAATAGAGCTGCCATCTTGAAACAGGGGAGCCCCTCCACTTTAATGCATCAGCGTCAATGTAGTAGACACAGGTCTAACGGAAATAAAATCACCATAAATCATCATGAATGTGATTTTTCTTGTTTTTTTGGTTTGCTCCAATGGTCAGACACGTATTTATCATTGATTCCAGAAAGATTTTTATTTTTTTTAAAACATTCTTCCTAGTTCAGATTTCATCCGTGAACATCATACGCTGCACAAAAGTCCGCCACCATCAATGAATTCGAAGGCAGAGATAGCAGCGTTGCCTAGCTACTTCCTATGACAAGACCCCTGTTCCAAGATGGCGGCGGTTTTGACGCATGCTTAGAACCCCAAGGTGAGGTCTAGTGTATATTTCTATGACGTCGACCTCCATTGGCCAGCAGCGCGGATGAGATATCTAGCCTTCATATGGATATCTATTCATACAACCGCCATCTTTGGCATTACGGGTTATCCCCATAAAGTCGTATTGAGGATTGAGGAAGTGGCCTGTCTCTATATAAAGTGTCTCTGTCCATACAGACCAGGCACCCCGGTTCGGTATGCATCTCGATGTGCTTGAAAGGACGTATACACACAAACTTGTCAACCAGAGAAAGAAAGAAATCGGATGTGTAATAAGCATTAATTAGGAGTTTATTGTCATAGTTAATATCTATTTAATAGTGAGAATTGGACCTTAGTCTAAAGTGTGACGACAATTTTATTTTATTTTATAATTTCACAATATTATATGAGTTAATCAGTAAACTTCTCAGTCTCATCAATCCTATAAGAGAGTGCGGTCAGGCTAATGTTCTGACTCTCACTGTTTAATTGACGTTGCACTGTGCGGTTCTGTGAGATTTCCTGACTAACCGTTCCCATTGTCTCCTTTCAGCGGGGCTTCATAGACCCTCCTACAAACAGGAAATGGGATAACATCCTTCTCCATTCTTGAGAAAGTGGGCACAGAACAATTCATTTAACAGAATATCCGCTGTCCACAAATGTAATGTTTGGATACTTATACATCTCTCTAACTTTTGTAGAAGGTCACCATCACCAAAGACACCAATCCTTAACCATAACATCATATAAAGAATGTACTAGAATGACAATGGAAGTGTTGTCAACAGGACATGGGACAGAAACAGTTAGTCTTAAGAGCTACACTTGAACGATTTATTTTGGCAAAATCCCAAGTGTCCTCATAGTCAAGACATATCTCACGTTCATGTTTATTTTGTGTTTATTTCATATGCCATTATATATTTTCAGTTACTGACCCTACTGTAGATGCTGACAAACTATTAATGCTGATGCTGACTATAACTATTAATCAGCAAATCAAGGTCTTCAGGATTACTATAAACTTCTAGACATGTGTTGGAGATGGTTTTCCCTCACATTTTCAAACAACTGTCCATCAGATGGATGGATGGAAAAACTGATTGATGGGATTGTAGTTCTCCTGCTAACCAAATGTATTTTCCAATGTGTGTAAGATAACTGTTTGTTCAGTCATTCTTTGAACAACTATTTTACCTCTTCTCAGTGGCATGTGAATAAGTTGTTTTTCTTTCTTGTCAGGCTTATCACTCTCTGCCCATAGTGAAAAAAAAAAACAAAACAAAAAAACATGGAGATACGTATATGTTCCCTCTGATCGACTGTATACCGACTGGGTTCTGTTGACTCAGCTGTGAAGTAAACTTGGCCCAGAGTTGGTCATCAGGCTGAAGAGACTGTTCACTTGTGGTCATGGCTGAGAGAACAAATTCAATGACCTCACTGTCCTGCTCTCTTCAAGCTCTTGACTCTACGCTGGACTGATTTTACAGAAAACAGGATGGGAAAAACAAACACATACTAAGATTTTAACAACACAGCCTTTCAATGACAACCCAAATCTACATAGTAAAATCATACAGTTTACTTCTTTTACACAATATTTTGGAGATTTAAAACATTCCACAAAAATGAATCATTCATTACCATTGCACACAATAACAAATATCACAATGGCAAAAAGGAACCACATAAAAAGGATGACCTTACTTGTGGGATGTAGGTGACGAATGAAGCGAGGACTCATTTGGAGGGAAATTAAGGACTGCAAAGACAGGGAGAATAAATAGGGAGAGCAAACAAAGCAGGTAACAAGGGTGGACGGGGTTAAATCAGTAATGAATAATCAGGTAACAAGATGGGCGGGGTTAGACAATCGACATGAGAGCACACTGTACTGTAAAAGGAAGCGGTACCGACAAGTCATATGCTCACAAAACGAGACACGCTGAGAACACTCATAAGCCACATGTTCAGAACATGACAACATGAAAGCACTAGTACTGTATTAAACAAGCTGTGTGCCAACACAGCACAAGACAAAACATGACATGAAAGCACGCGGCCGATGTAAACAAAAACCGTGTGCTGCACAAAACACAACACATGTGGACAGAAGAGAGTAAATGGCCCAAGAGAACTCGAAACAGCACGCTCACATAGTACGACAGAGTGCAAGAGAACGAGCTTAAGCTCATCCTGTGCTCTCACAACAGAGGACAAACACAGAGCATGAATGTCCGAATCCCGACACAGAACCGAAACCAAACTAGAGCAATCCTGGCAATCTGCCAGGATCCAAACACCACGTCCCGCACATGTAACAGCATACAGACAAGAGAGAGACACACAGTGTCAGCTTTGTCACAAAACCAATAAATAACTAGACAGAAGGGACAGATCCCTGACACGACTTGCCCATACTACTCCATAGAAGTATCAAGTCATAGGGCATGAGAATCTAGTATAGTATAATAGTGTAGATTAACAAAATCCATATTTTCTCAGATTTAGCTTTGCCACAACAAATTACACATAAAATTAGAGATATTTAGTTATGTTTGTCATGGCACAACATGAAACACAATGCAAACCATAGTGAAATTACATTCTAAATTGTCATATCAATCATTTTTTCAGTTCAGTGAACCACATGGATTATCTATAAATATATGCATGAATTATAAAACCTCAACATCCATCATACCAAATGAATATGATTCATTTGAAAAGAACTAGAGAAAGTAGTGGTTCATTTCCCCCTTCTTTATAGTGTCTTTCCCACCATTTCCCCAATCTCCATTTCCTGTTTTTTGACATTCGGGAGACTGTCTCTGGCAAACTGAAGTGTGTTAGAGACATTTATTTTAATCTAAGGTCAGCAATTACCATAACTGCTAGACTGCTTTCCGCCTGTCCCACAGACTGTTTCCAAATAGTGACCCTAAGTGTGCAACAAATGGCAAAAGTAGGGGATATTTGATGTAAAATATTTCAAATGTCACTGTTTTTCAACCCTCACTGATTATTAGGAAGGCCACACAAATACACAATCCTTTTCTTTGAAGATCTGTGGACCTGGGATTTGGTCTCTAATTGCCTTTCATGTTGGTTTAAGGGTCGTAACACTTGGCTTGTTATAAACCATCCGAAGCGAACGCATCACTATCATAGTCACACAACCAACCCAATAAAACATTCCAATTACTATCCATTACAGATAAAAAGTCAGGCAGCGACAGCTAAGCTAACAACCTCTTGTGTTCCCCTTGTGAAAGTGGATGCAAATATTTTCTAAACCTCGGTGGCTGAATAGGACAGAGCAAAAAGGATGCGTCATTAACTTAACAGATGCAAAAGTCACTATGGAAGATTACTGCCACTAAACAGAAAGCTTTAATAATGTGATATCCCATCTACAATTTCCTATTTCAATGGGAAAGTATAAGATGACGCATTAAAGTGATGGTTCACTTTGAAATAAATGTTTAGCATGTTTTAAATTAAACATGATTTAATGACTCGTAAATGTAAGTACACATTGATGGCCTAAGACACGAAACGAGCGGTTTGAGAAAACGAATATCGTTTTTACCTCTTGTAACCACAGCCACGTCCAAGTGATCTGAGGATGCGTGCTTAGGTCTGTGCAAACTCCGAAAAGCGCTGTAAGTGAAATTGAAACTACGGAAACAGACACCTACCCCATCTTGTATGCCCTTGAGGTAAGCTAAAACATACCAACAATTAATTTCAAAGTGAACTATCCCTTTAAATATCACCTTTATTTAAAATGCATATTGCACTTGATTTAACTTTAGAAAAAGTTTTTTTTTTTGTTTTTTTTTCAACAAGATGTTTCCATCCAGAGTTTCCAAATTTAACTTATGTACATTGGAACATTGCATAAAACATTTGCAAATAAGAACAAAAGTCACAAAATAGTAAAAAATAATGAAAAATGGATGTTGCTGCAATCGAGGAAGCCACTGTGGCTCTTTTTTCCTACATCATAAATGATTTGTGCCTCTGAGCGCAGATGAAACGCAGTAAACGCTGTCAGTGTCATGTTATCTTGCATTCGGATGCGGATGGTGTTTGGGAATGCAATCATGTGAGACACTTCTTGGAGGGAATTATACCCAACCTTTTTGATGACAAAGTTTGGCTCCAGCATTTTATAATGATCAATTCAACATTTGAGATGACTGGTCTACTGGTGAGTCATCAAGCCGATCCTGATCACATGATCTGTTAAGGCAAAATCAAAATACTGTATTTGTTTCACATAGAGGATTTATTTGATTCAAGAAATCACACAACTCTTTAGCTACAGTAAATAAGTAGGGTTGCAAATTTAGCCTAAATTATGCTTTTATACTGGGATTATCTAGCTTTGGACAACATGCAGCATTGTGGGCAGAGAAGTATGCACTCATATTCCATTTAACTTTCCCTACAGGTTTTAATGTACAGTACATTGTATTTGTCAAGTTCAACCCTGCTACTAAATTTATTATTAGAACAATGATTTAAAAACATGTATTATCCTTTATTCATGAGAAATAACAAGTTCATCAGGTAATGTCCAAATTATTTAATGCATATGTCACGATTTTATGTTTGTTATGTGGACCTTTATTTATTAAATGTATATCGGTACACCTATTGAAGTCCATTACTGAGATGTGCCACTGCCTTGTAAGTAGAAATTAGTGGAAAGTGTTGAACAATAAAAACAAAACAAAAGTTAAAACTATGGAGTGTCATGGTATTTCTTATCAAATGTCAGTGTTAAGCAAACTTGTCCTTGTTGTTTGAGAAATTGACCTCATTGCTTGTTTCCTTTTGTCTTATATGTTATCAAGTAAATCCACACCACACGGACAAGCAGAGAGAGATAAGTTTGCATTCTCATGAGGTGGTGTGAACAAATGTTTGGAAAGGTGATTAAACCAACCTTCACATCCTGGCAGAATTGTTCTTGGCTGGGTTTAATGCAAAGCAACAGTCTCTCAAAATGCAATTGTTTGTAATATGAAGCTGTCTTTTCTCAAGATTTGCCATTTTTACTGTTGATGTACTTATAAAAGACTATTGTGGGAAGTGTTTTTGTGTCAGAAGATATCATATCTTTTGTAATTTGAATGGCTGCTGTGCCTTGGAAAAGACAAGGAACATGTTTTTGGGCACCTGACTTGCCTGTACCTGTCTTTGTTTATTTTAACCATTATAGTAGTAGATTCAAGTGCCATAGCTATATCATTTTAAACAGGAGAACTTGATGTTTCAGTAGGTTTCTAATTTAAAGTCCCAATTTTAGATATATTTTGTCTGAGAATGGATGAATTTACCAGAAATAAGAAAAACTGCCGCAATTAAAAAAAATATATATATTATTATTATTATTAGTGGCACTGGACCACAAAACCAGTAACATGGGTATTTTTTTTTTTAATGTGATGTATAGATGAAAGCTGAATAAGTAAGTTCCCTTTCGTCCTGGGAACTCCAACGTGTCGTCGGGGAGTTCCCTGACGAATTGGGAACTCCCCGATGACACGTCTCCGTTCCCTGTACTCAGGGAACGAGGGTTACATACGTAACCGAAACGATTTCCATTGATGTGTGGTTTGTAAGGATAGGACAATATTTGGCCGAGATACATCTATTTGAAATTCAGGAATCTGAGGTTGCAAAAAAAATCGACACATTGAGAAAATTGCATTTAAAGTTTGTTCTGCATTCACTCACACTTACAAAATGTACAAAAAAAAAACAAAACAAAACTCAAAATTAAAATTACAAAATATCCTCATGGAACATTTTTTGGCATATAAGAATTCAGGAGTTCACATTTCAGACTGATCTCATGAAATAGCGTGTGTATGACACGCCAATTCGTATTTCCATTTTTGGCGTGCTATCAAGACGCATAATCGCCTTTCAGCGTGTTTATGAACGCAGTTGACTTAACGTTATATAAATATATGACTTACCTCAACCCCGTCCCTAAACCTAACCATCACTGGGGTTAATGGCATTTATGACTGTTCCCTTACCATCCTAGGAAAGAAAAATATATGACTTACCTCAACCCCATCCCTAAACTTAACCGTCACTGGGGTTAATGGCATTTATGACTAGAGATTTGACTGACGCGGACGTTAATGGCGTAGACATATACGCATACACGCGGATACACGCGGATAGCTCAAAATGCGTAGAGATAACACGCCACCTGGCGCGAAAGTGGCGTATATGTTTACGCAAAAGTCATGATGTCATGTTGCACATTTACATACAATCACAGGGAGTAAAGTTTAATGTGAGCTCAGAGTTCGCTCCCCCCCCCCCCTCGTATGTAAATGGCAACACATTCTCATCCTATGGCGTCATTTCGTCGAAATACTATGCACATGGCACCCTTTAGTTTAATATAACACGCACTGTTATGGGTACAGTAGGTTTAGGTCTGGGGTAGGGTCTGCGTCTCAGATTGACGTTAAAGGATGCCACTCACCTGTA
Organism: Pimephales promelas; assembly: GCF_016745375.1. The sequence goes on from NW_024121133.1 coordinate 7,757,726, forward strand.
TGACACCTTGGGTTCTGCGTGTTATATTGACGCTAAAGGGTGCCATGTGCGTAGTATTTCGACGAAATGTCATATGGCGTCACCTGGCATTGTGTTAATTATCTGAAAGTGCTCCTCACAAACTTTGTTGATAAAACATCAAAAATCGATAATTTTGACCCATTGCCACAAATATACCCGTGCGAATTGTGAGTGGTTGTGAAGTCAATATTGATTCTTTTTAATTCCTACTTGGATGTTCTAGACTTCCAGATGAAATTTTGTCCATGTAATATTACATTTATTACAGCATTGTTATAGGAATATTATATTTTTTACTTACAATGTAGATGTGTCAAAAAAAAAAAATAGAATAGGATGCGCTTTCTGCCCTCTCTTTTTCCGTTCTGGAGTGCGTCACGAAAATGAACCGAAACTTACGATAAAAAAATATATATAGAAAGCTTGAAATGTGAAATGAATCCATATGAAACCAACCAGAGGTACAGAGGGAATCTGCTCAAACCTGGATGTTTGTGTATAAGCGCTTCCCAATGAGGAACGGACATTGCACAAGAATGAAAATCACGTCGTAATCGATTAATTTTTTTATTTTTTTTTAAATTATTACAATTTTCCATTTTCAAAATGTTCCTATATTGTTTCATTAAAGTTCATAATTCATAAGTTCTCCACAAATGCACCCTGTTTAAAACCTGAACAAACACCAAATGCAAATGGTGCAACAAGTGAAAACAATTGTAAAAATTGTCTTGTGCAACAAAAAAGTTCTAACACCTAATTTATAAATCGCTTCATTTATGTTTAAAATATGAACGAAAGTCTTATTTGTTTTGGAACAACATAAGAGAGAGTAAATGAGGATTTTTTTGGGGGGAAGCGTTCTTACTTCTCTACAGAGAATGCTTATTTAAGCTTCATGTTTATTCCTTTCACCCTAAGGTATGGAGAACAAACTGCTGTAATTATAAAATAAGAATAGTCTTAGAATGTTCTCAAACTACAAATGTAATAACCCAATCTTCTAATGCAAAAACTTCAGAAGAGTCACACGAGAAACTCCAGAGAACCGTCTAAAAAAATAGTTGGTTATGTTTTGGGTTCACTGAACATAAATCAGAGGACCCAGAGCTTTATAACCCTATTGGTCATGCAAACATGGAGGTAAACTGAATTTGAACTAGCATGAAAGAACATCTGCCGATTGCAGAAACGGATCAGGTGACCTGACCTCACAGACCAGTCCATAAAGCTTTCTCAAAAACAAGTTCTCCGTGTTCTTTCTCATATGCGCTGCCGGCTCCAACCTACTCATCCAGACCTCTGCTACCCTACTTTGTTTTCCTTTCCTACCCTTCTTAGTCTCAGATGTCAGACGTCTGAGCAGCAACTCCTCCAGTTCGTACACTGAGTACGTCAAGGGGTGTGCGACTCAACCAGTGACTTATGTTTGTCCTCACACATATTTGTATTTGACTGATAGCAAAGTGGAATGTAAAAGTCACATTTAATCATGGAGGATTTAAGAGGAACAGGAGACAAGTAATTTCCTCTTCATCTCCGATGTCTGACGTTGGAGACAGTGCTCTTAATATATCTTTGGGGAAGGCCAATTAGAGTAGTGATGATTTGCCTTTGCATGGTTCATGGCATGGGAGGATGGAGTGAAATAACTGACCACTCAGATAGGAGGAGCATTGATGTGGAGTGGGTGGTGGTCTTAACAAGCACATACTGTGGAAATACAGACATGTTTTCATCAATGGGAGGTGGATTGTGTTTGCACATGCTGATGTGTGAGTAAGTGTCAGGCTGACTCAGTACACTGGTCTGCAGTTCTTATTCACTTCATCAGGTAGGACACTTTCTGATTTCTATATAAATAGAATACTGTTTAATATGTATTTGAACAAGCCAAATGCACTAAAGGCTAACCATGTTTATTGAGAATGAGTTTGGATAATAAACTGAAAACAGAATTGAAATTTAGAAACATGCAGCTGATATGAAATCATATGCAGTATTTTGAATCATGTATATTTGTAATGATAAAGCAATAATCACTATCATTATTAGTGCTTATATTTTAGAGTTTGCCCTTAACTTTAAAATATATACATTGATTAAAAATATTAAAATGGAAGTGCCTGATTTCCTTCTGCAACATATAGGTACATGAATGATACCTTGAACTTTGCAGCTTGTTGAAGAGAAGTGTGCTCAATTTGTGGTCGTGTTTTTCCCCTGTTGAATGATAATATGACCTGAGGTTGGACCCTTTGACTCGGGCCAGTTAGCAACCGCTAAGGAACCACCTGAAACACCTTAGAAACAGATTAGCAACACCTTAGAAACCAAACCACCCAGAACATAGTAACACCATAGCAAAGCACAAAAACTTCTGAGAATGGCAACCATCCAGTAGATATGGAAGCTTGTTTCTGCCACTTAATGAAAAATAAAAAAAGGTTATTGCGACTTTTTATTTCACAATTCTGACTTTTTTTTCTCACAATTGCGAATTTACATCTCGCAATTCTGACTTTATTTCTCAGATATGCGACATATAAACTCAGAATTGCATGATATAAAGCTGCAATTGTGTGTTATAAAGTCAGAATTGCGTGTTATAAAGTCAGAATTGCATGATATAAAGACAGAATTGTGAGATATAAAGTCAGAATTGCAAGATATAAAGTCAGAATTGCATGATATAAAGTCAGAATTGTGAGATATAAAGTCAGAATTGCGCAATATAAAGTCACAATTGCGAGATATAAAGTCAGAATTGCGTGATATAAAGTCAGAATTGCGAGATATAAAGTAAGAATTGCGTGATATAAAGTCAGAATTGTGAGATATAAAGAGATATAAAGTCAAAATTGTGATATATAAAGTCGCAATTGCGTGATATAAAGTCATAATAGCAAGATATAAGGTCAGAATTGCGAGATATAAAGTCAGAATTGCAAGATATAAAGTCAGAATTGCGTGATATAAAGTCAGAATTGCGAGATATAAAGTCAGAATTGCGAGATATAAAGTCAGAATTGCGAGATATAAAGTCAGAATTGCGAGATATAAAGTCAGAATTGCGAGATATAAAGTCAGTATTGTGAGATATAAAGTCAGAATTGCGTGATATAAAGTCAGAATTGCAAGATATATAGTCAGAATTGCGAGATATAAAGTCAAAATTGCGAGATATAAAGTCAGAATTGCGAGATATAAAGTCAGAATTGCGAGATATAAAGTCAGAATTGCGAGATATAAAGTCAGAATTGCGTGATATAAAGTCAGATTTGCAAGAAATAAAGTCAGAATTGCGAGATATAAAGTCAGAATTGCGAGATACAAAATCAGAATTGCGAGATATAAAGTCAGAATTGCGAGATACAAAGTCAGAATTGCGAGATATAAAGTCAGAATTGCGAGATATAAAGTCAGAATTGTGAGATATAAAGTCGCAATTGCGTGATATAAAGTCAGAATAGCAAGATATAAGGTCAGAATTAAGAAATATAAAGTCAGAATTGCGTGATAAGTCAGAATTGCATTATATAAAGTCAGAATTGTGTGAAATAAAGTCGCAATTGCGTGTTATAAAGTCAGATTTGCGAGAAATAAAGTCAGATTTACAAGAGATAAAGTCAGAATTTTGTGATATAAAGTCGCAATTGTGAAATATAAAGTCAGAATAGCAAGATATAAGGTCAGAAGTGCGAGATATAAGGTCAGAATGCGTGATATAAAGTCGCAATTGTGAGAATAAAGTCAGAATTGCATGATATAAAGTCATAATTGCGAGATATAAAGTCAGAATTGCGTGTTATAAAGTCAGAATTGCGTGACAAAGTCAGAATTGCGAGATATAAAGTCAGAATTGTGAAATATAAAGTCGCAATTGCGAAATATAAAGTCAGAATTGCAAGATATAAGGTCAGAATTGCAAAATATAAAGTCAGAATTGTGTGACATAAAGTCAGAATTGTGCGATAAAGTTAGAATTGCGAGATATAGTCAGAATTGTGTGAAATAGTCGCAATTGCGTGTTATAAAGTCATATTTGCAAGGTATAAAGTCAGAATTCTGTGATATAAAGTCAGAATTACGTGATAAAAAGTCAGAATTACGTGATATAAAGTAGAAATTGCTTGTGAGATATAAACTATTCTGAGGGTAAAAAATTTAGTCTTTTTTTCTCTTACAGAATTGGCCTGATAACTCGCAATTGAAAGTTTATATCTCACAATTCTGAAAAAAGATGTCAGAATTTTGAGATATAAACTCACAATTATGTGTTATAAAGTCAGAATTGTGAGATGTAAACTCGTAATTGTGAGAAAAAAAAAGTCTCAATTATGTCTTTTTTTTATCTCACAATTGCGACTTTATTTCTCACAATTCTGACTTCATGCATGAAAAGTCGCAATTATTATTATAATTTTTTTTTATTATTCAGTGCCGGAAACAAGCTTCCATAAGTAGATGCTATGGAGCAAACACCACTCATATTCACATTCTTTTGCAAATGTATACATCTGCTGATTTAATATTGACAGCAAGAAATTATGAATTATATGGAGTCATTTTGTATATTTAACATCAGCAAGACTGTGTTGAGTTATAAGAAAAAGTCACACTGGTTGATTCCTTTGGAAATTTATATAGGTGTGATGGTTAAAAAATGAAGTTATTTTAGCAAAAGCCTGTTATGACAGTCATAGCACTTTTAGTCTGGTGCATTGTTCCCATCATTCTGCACATACAGTATGGCTCATTTAAGAAGACAGTCATTAACACACACATTTACCTTGCTTTCTAAATGAAGACATACCATTGTCAATTTCTTTCTTTCCATTCCACTCATGTACACATATACAGTGGAATAAAATGTTGTTTGTACAACAAAATGACTGTCTGCAATGTACCTGACAGACGGGATCTAGATTATGTTGCTCTACTGAAACAATAAACAAAAAAATAGATCAGGTGAATATACACTAGTGTTCACTGCGAATAATAAAAGCATGCAGTATAATGGTATATGTTAGCATGTTGCTAAGCTAATGTTGCTAAGCTAAAAATAGGACCAGAGCCATTTTTAAGTGCAATTGGACAGCAACAACGTGACCTGAACTCATTCACTTTAATGAGAGCTGGAGACTGGCTCATTTACAATCCTGTCACATTGCTTCTTGTATATTTACTTGCATGACTGGAAATTGCTCACAGGCGGGCATTTCCAAGATGGCCGCCAACTGAACCTATTTCGGCTGCATCTGAAATGGTATAATCTCTTGAGTAGGTTATTTTGAGTGAGTACTCACTTTGAGATTGCTAAAAATAAAGTATGTTCTATCTATATAGCATGAATCTACTGACTACTACATTTACCATTTACCATCAGTTGCATCGCTTTAGTGCCGTTCACAAATCCTTTCCCGTGCAAAATTTCCTATATGCACACTTCAGAATTTTGCCAGAAATAGTATAGGTAATCTGGGTACTTCTACTGAGAATTCAGACATACTTGGTCACATGTTATTTTCCTATATAGTCATTATAAGTGTGTGATTTTGGTTGCAGCCTTTGGTAACAGACACAAATACTGATATTGATAAATACTCTATATTTGTTACACTTATTTACTTTGAAACTTTAGTATTAAGATTTCCTTTGACATACTTTTAAAAAGAGTACTAATTGCAGAAATAATATACTTAAAAATAATACACTTAAGCGCAAACTGAAATTAATGTTTTCATAAAATCAAGCACTTGTCAATTACAATTACATGAAAATGTATTATAATTTCAATAAAATTAAAAGTAATTAATTTAAGAACATATTTATATGTAATTTCATAATTGCTTCTATTTATCTTTGAAATATGGTTAAAGTGAACAGCAGACAACGCTGTCAAGTATTTATGGTAAAAATAAGAATGTAATTACACATTTGTAATTAATTAAGTTGTAATTTAGTACATTTAAAATATCTTAACTTTAAATATAATTTCAAATAACACACTTCAGTTCAAATTATGACAAAGTACATGTGCTTTAATATGTTAGTAACACACCAAATACTTTTAAAGCATGATACAAGTTTATTAAAATGATGATTTAACATGTACTTAAAACTTTTAAGTTGACCTCACAAAGTGCACTTTTTAAGAATCAGTCATAAAAGTGCTGCTCTCTTTAAGTACACCAAAGTGGCCTTTTAATTAATCTAGAGGTACAGTTATTTATATATATATATATATATATATATATATATATATATATATATATATATATATATACTTTTAAGATTACACTACAAGTGCGCTTCTTTTTCACAAGGGTTCACAAGTACATTTTGAGATTTCCTCCTCCACAAATGATACATGTGATTCCACCTTTAAATCTGGCAGCAAATTTATGCTTTCTTCCTTTTAGAACAGCCTCGGGAACACACGATGCATTCAAACGCTCCCTCTGCATGCAATTCTTTTGGAACGGAGGGATTGTGTAAAATCTTGTTGTTAAAAAACATTAACATCTCTTTGAGCTCAGACAAAGCTAATGTTTTAGTGAACTGCAGTCTTAAGGCTGGCTAATATATTTGTTGTCCACAACTCCCATGGTGGCAGCTTGCATCTATCTGATGAGAACTTAAACACGACAACAGAAGCTAAATTACTGCATTGGGCTTTTATTGTGCTCTGCTAAACAAAATGTCCGACAGATGTCCGTGTCATTCCATCTGCTGTTAGGCCTAATTCGAACAGCCGTTTGCTTTAAAAGCCCAGTCAACAGAAATATATAAGGCCCATCTCTGCTGTCCCAGCGGGTAAGGAGAGATAATTGTTTTTTTAGTGGCCACACTTGTGCTGGTGAGGTAAATTTCCTCATGGTACTCTACCTCTCCAAAGTGAGAGAAGAGCAGACTAAGTAAATCTTTAACTAGATCAGTGATGATTTTAGTGGCCAGTCTAACACTCTACCAGATGGTGGTGCTCACACTACACTTCTGATTAAACTGAGTGTAGATATTTTGTTATGATCCACTTTTGAGTATTCTTGTGTAAGACTAAAGACTGCCCTTGTGTAACTTATTTCCGTTTTGTTATGCGCCCATCATGGACACACCTAGATTAAATAAGAACGTGATCCTTTATTTTTCTAGGAAGGTCCCATTGAGATTAAAATAAATCTCTTCTTCCAAGGAGTCCTGGCCAAGATGGCCATACTAAACATTACAAACAAACATATAACACACATGAGGAATTCTAGACAATCAAAGCAAAACATTCATAATAAATCAATAAATTAAGTAAAACAGCAATATGATTCATTCATTTTACACTGCAATAATCGTTTAAATAAATTCAAAGGAAGAATTTCCTCTAGGCCTTGGACACACACACACACGTAAGTTTGGAGGATAGCAACATAAAGTAAACTGTGACATGTTATATTCAAACATTCTTCATGTAGTGGACTACCGGTAAAATTTATATCAATTTGGGACCAAAAAATATTCAGACACTTTGACCTGACGAGGTTTTGCTAAAGTGTCTTTCTTTAATTGCTAAATGCGACCTTTTTACACCACAAACTCAAGAAAATGAAGCATTTCTTGGTAATTTGTTGACCTAAATTGGTATTATTTAATTGTGTACTTAAATTTAACAGCTGACAGATATTCAAACTAACTCATTTGTGAGACTATCTATCTATCTATCTATCTATCTATCTATCTATCTATCTATCTATCTATCTATCTATCTATCTATAATGTGTATGTGCAGTATGTACGGCAGCAATTTTAAGGCTTCAAGGGCTTTAAGATAGCGATTAGAGGATGAATGTGCAGCTTGTATCCTCTATCTATTCTGCAGAAGAGTTTCAGATATTTCAGTGTTGAAAAAAAAAAAATATTTTTGACAAAACTAGATTGCACTTAGTTTATTATTTCAGATGTCTGTTTACAAGACTACAATTGAAAAATGTATATTATATAAAATTCAACCTGCCAAAAAGGTTAAGAGTGACTGTTACACGCTGACGCTGAAATCCACCCACGTTCTTTGACCGACGGTGGCAGTGTTTTTCAAGATATGTCCTCGTGGACAGTCTAAGCACTGTGGACAAAGACACTGCATGCCAATTTTCAAGTCAATCGCACTGACTGTTGCGTTGCTATAGCCTAGCTGCTTTCCTGTTTTAATTTTATTTTATCAAGAATCACTTTATTGGCCAAATGCATCAGCAGATACACAGGAATTTTATATGGCCATCAGTTACACACAAACTCACACACAAACATATAGCTACAAAAAGCATGTCTAAAACAATCAAAAAATAATAAAATAATCCAAATAGTGCTAAATCAGCTATTCATAAGGGAAATGGCCTCACCAAGTGGCCAGTTGTCCTTTTTTCACGCAACCACATTCAACCGAGCCCTGCACTGAATGTTTGGTGAAAATACCTCACTCTGTTCAGGGGGGATAGCTATTTTAGTAAAGGACGTCAATCGAAATTTCTACTTTTTTGATTGACAATACGACTCCAGAGAGGCTACTAAAATGTATTTCAAACACGGCTTAATATTAAGAAATGTGCATTGTGCAACAAAGAAGTACTCCAAATAAAGTTGAATTATAATTATATCAGTAAGTCTCAAGCAATATGTCCGTAAATATATTAATGGATTTGTAGTAGCCTTTACATTACTTACGAAATAAATGTACATTTGTAAATACGGTATCGGTTTTTGTTCCAATCAGGCAAAAACCTAGAACTTGTATGCAAAGTTTGTCTTCGATTCCAACGATAAAAGACACTTGACACTTGATAGGAGTTATGAGCCATGTCGTACTGATCGCTGTAGCTGTGGCGCCACCATCAGGCCAATGGGCTATATGCACGCATAAATTCCGCATTTGACGTAAGGATGCTCGTCCATTTCCGGTTGTGGAGATTAAAGCGGAGGAAAACCGCAGAAAACGGGATTATGGCAGAGTCTTCAATATTTACTGTCCTCCCGTCTTTGAAACGAAACGTACATACGTTTAGATGTAATTTTATATATAGTTATGTTTATTTAATATAATTTTAAAAAGAAGCATAAACACAACGAGGGGTGTCTGTTTTATCTGTTTTTGTGACTAACGTTTCATTAGTATAACCATGGAGTATAAAATTCAATATAAATTCTCGGTATTGCATTGGACTCTACGATCGGCGGAAGTTATCGAGCATCCTTAATCCTTCACCGGAAATAACGCCGTGCATAGAGCCCATTGGGGCGAGCTTTGGTGACGTAGATGGGGTGGGTACTGGCAGTGTTGTAGTACTCGAGACTCGGACTCGGTCTCGAGACCATATTTTAATGGTCTTGGTCTTGTCATGGACTCGTGTCCATTTGGACTCGGAATTGACTCGTACTCGAACATTTTTTTTAAGGCCGCGGAATTATTCCCGAGTCCACTCGAGTTCAATTAAAAATATTTTTCATGATTATTAATGTATGTTAATAAAATATTTCTTTAAATTGATTGACACGCCCAGTGATTGGTGATTTTCTAGTGCGCAACTGCGCATGACAAATTGTAATAAAATTACTTTTAACACCACCTACTATGTGGCCTTTTTACCCTAAACTGATCATATTTTTTAAACTCTAAGTAAATTCAGTAAAAAAAAAAAAAAAGGATTTCTCTAAGTAAATAAAAGTAAATTAGGTAATCAACCCTCACTGGTCTCGACTCGGACTCGACCGTCTCTGGTCTCGGACTCGACTCGGACTCGACTCTCTATGGACTCGGTCTTGACTCGGACTCGACTCTCTCTGGTCTCGGTGTCGACTCGGACTCGAGTGAGGTGGTCTCGACTACAACACTGGGTACTGGACCATCATCCCACAAGTTTCAAGTCTCTCTGACTTACGGTTTGGTCTGCCCGATCACTTTTAAAGGAGAATGCGGATCCTTGGAAATTCTAACAATTACAATAGGGATAC
>NW_024121133.1:7770242-7881797 GCF_016745375.1 Pimephales promelas
TTGCTAGGGTGTTCTGGGTGGTTGCTATGGTGTTGTTAGGCAGTTGCTAGGGTATTCTGGGTGGTTGCTAGGGTGTTCTTGGTGGTTGCTAGGTGGTTGCTAGGGTGTTGCTAGGAGGTTGCTTGGATGTTCTGGTATAGGTGGTTGGTAGTTGTCACAGATGGTTACTATGAAATTTGTAGCATTTTCTTGGCATGATTTAGCACTTAGCTAATCAATATTAGCATGTAGCTATTCTCTGCTAGCATGTGTAGCATGTAGCAAGTCATGTTTGCTAGCATGAGTAAAAAGAGCCAACCCCCATCTCTATACGATGTTTTGATGCAGAGATGTAGGTCTTACAAAATGGTTGCTAGGGTACTCTGTTTGGTTGCTAGGGACTGGCTTGGCAGCTGCCAATCATGAAGCTCCAAAGTCAATGTGAATGTATAAACCAACCCCCATCTCTATACGATGTTTTGATGCAGAGATAAAGTCTTGCAAAATGGTTGCTAGGGTACTCTATTTGGTTGCTAGGGAGTGGCTTGGTAGCTGTCAATCATGAAACTCCAAAGGCTGCTTGTCAGTATGAATGATATAAACCAACTCCCATGCCTCTATGACATTCAGAATGGAAGATATGCCACATTGGATTTTGGTTGCTAAGGTGCTCGATAATGGTTGCTAGGGCATGGCCAGAAATTGTTGAGGTGTTTCATGATTGGCTGTTTGCTGGCCCAAGTCAAACGAGCCCACCCTCATGTTTCTATGACACTTATATCCTGAGATATCCCTTTGATCTCTTTTAATGGAAGTCTATGGGAGTTGTTGCTAAGGTGCTCTAAATGGTTGCTAGGGCGTGGCTTAATAGCTTCACAATGATCCTGAGAGACTGATTGGTCGTCTGAGTAAAATGAGCCCGCCCCCTTGTCTCTATGACACTGTGATCCAGAGCTATGTTCAATACAAAATCCCTATGCAATTTACCATAGTAGGAAAAACACATGCATTTGATGGGACGTCCTTCACCATAGTAAGTCAATGGGGAAACTTTGGGCAGCTCCTGCCCCCCAGGGGTGCAACTTTTACCCCATTGTGTGGTATGTTCTTAAAGAGCCTGCCAGCCTCTTCAAATGTGGCAAATCTCACGTTTGTCCGAAATCCTTGTTTGGAGCTACGAGTCGTCAAAGTTTGTCTCAATGTTAAGTCTATGGGATTTTTTGGAAATTTGTTCGCCCCTGGGTCGAACACCGTACCCCCGATCTCTGATAAAAGTGATAGGACACTTCTCTTCAATAGGCCGCACGATTTGATGCCTCATTCATGGGTCTGTGACAAAAACTGTGGACGTAGGAGTGCGCCAAACTTTTTCCTGGAATAGTATAATGCTATACTAGAAATTTTAAATAACATGGGGGTCAATGGGGGAAAATTTGGGCAGCTCCTGCCCCCCAGGGGTGCAACTTTTACCCCATTGTGAGGTATGTTCTTACAGAGCCTGTCAGCCTCTTCAAATGTGGTAAATCGCAGGCTTCTGTGAAATTCTCGCTCGGAGCTATGAGTCGTCAAAGTTTGTCGCAATGTTAAGTCTATGGGATTTTTGGGAAATTTGTTCGCCCTTCGGGCGAACATCGTACCCCCGATCGCTTAGAAAAGTCATAGCACACCATTCCCGAATATTCCGCACGTTTTGAGACCTCATTCATGGGTGTGTGACAAAAACTGCGGGAGGAGTAGCGTGCCAAACTTTTGGGCCGACTCAAAAAACACAATAGTAATAGTGTTGCCTTGCTTTCAGCAAGCACCACTAATGATAGAAAGTTAGGTAGTACGGAAGATAAAACGATAGATACAGTAAATAGATGGATGGATGGATGGATGGATGGATGGTACGACAGATCTAAGGGCAAATATAGCAATAGTTAGAACGATAGGATGGATACTTTGATGGATAGTACAATAGATAGTATGAAAGATTTAACAGCAAATATAATGATAGACAGAATGATAGAAAGTTAGTACGAAAGATAGAATGATAGATAGATGATGGATAGATGAACAAATGGATGGATGGGTGGATGGTACGACAGATCTAAGGGCAAATATAGCAATAGTTAGAATGATAGGATGATGGTTATAATGATGGATAGTACGATAGATTGATAGTACAATAGATAGATAGATAGATAGATAGATAGATAGATAGATAGATAGATAGATAGATAGATAGATAGATAGATAGATAGATAGATAGATAGATAGATAGACAGACGGACGGATGGACAGATGGACAGATTGATGATGGATGGATGGATGGATGGATGGATGGCCTGAACTTTTATTATGTTTCCATGACTGAGAACCATCTGATAAACGCATTACAACATCAGTGTCACCACTCATTAACTAAGAGAGCGTTTTAAAGGTATTCCAGGTTGTCAGATCAGTGTTGTTTCAAATGTTGAATGCTTAGTCAGCATCTGTTTCTGATAGCAGAAGTAGCATGATCAGAGAAAACAGATTTAATGTGCAGAGCTTAATAAGGTGGCGTAGCAGGAGCTCTTTCATGGCCGATGTTTACGGCCTGTGGCTGTGCTAACGATGCCTCTTCCTCTGACAGTTTTTGTTGCTCCCTCTTTTATAGGAGTCAGGAGGCATTTGCCAAGACACACTCAAGACATACCCTGTGGGTAACGGAACGCATTCGTTGACACATAAGCAACAACAGTGGACCGAAAAATGGAGAACAAAACCTCAGGAATGAGTGAGAGCTTCCACGTCAACTGCAGTATGTCTGGAAGACACGGCTTCATCTTCACCTTCATTCCCGTCGTCTATGGATTCAATTTTGTCATAGGCGTCATTGGTAATAGCATGGTGGTGGCTGTCATCTACCGCTACATGAAGCTAACAACAGTAGCGAACGTCTTTGTGCTCAATCTAGCTATTTCAGACCTTACCTTCCTCATTACGCTGCCATTGTGGGCCACTTTCACAGCCACGGGTTACCACTGGCCGTTCGGCACCTTTCTGTGCAAGGCAAGCGCAGGACTGGTCATCTTCAACATCTACACTAGCATATTCTTCCTCACCGCTCTTAGCATTGACCGCTATCTTGCTATCGTACATCCGGTGCGCTCCAGACGCCGGCGCACGCTTCTCTACGCTAACCTCACGTGTGTACTCATATGGCTGTTTGCCTTGCTCCTCAGTGCACCTACAGCGCTAAGCAGGAGTGTGTATGACTATGGGAACTCGACTTTGTGCGCTGTGTGGCACCACAGCGAGCAGATACACTTCTTAGTTACCCTTAGCGTGCTAAAAAGCGTTCTAGGTTTTCTTGTGCCGTTCCTCGTCATAATCACCTGCTATTGCCTGATCGGTCGCGCACTACTGGATTCCAGGGGTGTGTTGAGGAAAAGCGTTCGCTCTAGGGAGGATGAAACATTGCGGATGATAGCCGCTACTGTACTAGCGTTCTTTGTTTGCTGGGCTCCTCACCAAGCTTTCCACTTCATGGAGCTGCTGGCCATGCTTGGCGTGGTGGAAAACTGCCAAACACTGGATGTTATTGACACAGCCATGCCATTTACCATCTGCATCTCCTATTTAAACAGTTGTGTAAACCCCATTCTTTATAGCTTTGTTGGACAGAACTTTCGCAAGAACCTACTGAGGTTGCTAGGCTGTGGGTCTGGACAAACTAGCAGTCACTTTAGCATTAGCTCAAAGATGAATGTCCATTCCCAATGTACCCCTGGACTGCTCAATCCAACAAGCAACAAGAACGATTCAACACCCACTGTTATGACATCTTAAATGGAAAAGGCATAGCTAAAATGTTGTATTTGTCTGTGTTTTGGGGATTTTAAGGTACTACCAAAGCACAATGCTAGTTAGTTATGTTACTGTATCAGTAACAGTTCTCAGAACTTAGAATAATAGAGCTCAAATGTCTGTGCCTTTAGACATTTCACAAAGATGTTTTATCCTGATGTTAAAATTAAATACACGTTAGCATACTAGAATACAATTTACAGATATACAGTGTAGTATATTTTAGAAGAATATACTACAGTGCAAACTGAATTTTATCTTTTTGTACAGTTAATTGCATGTTATTGAGTACAATTCTGATGTTAAAGTGTGCTTTTGAATGTACTGTAAGTGTATTTATGATAAACTTAATAAATATACTTTGATGTCATTTTATTTTGAAACTTGTAGGGTATGATATATACATATATGTATAGTCATGTTCAAGAAACTAATTTGAAATGATTCCAGCTTTGTGACATGGTGCATTATCCTGCTGGAAGTAGCCATCAGAGGATGGGGACATGGTGGCCATAAAGGGATGGACATGGTCAGAAACAATGCTCAGGTAGGCCGTGGCATTTAAACGATGCCCAATTGGCACTAAGGGGCCTAAATTGTGCCAAGAAAACACCCCCCACACCATTACACCACCACCACCAGCCTGCCCTCCATTGACATCTATTTAACGCTTAAAGTTCATAAAGAGAGAGTAAAATTTATCTATATGAATCGATTGGTTTAGTCCAAATTTTATGAAGAGACTGGATCGCTTTACATGATGAACAGATACTCTTATTTACTCTTTATTATTTCTTCATTTGTGTTTCGAAGATTAGCATGAACAACATGAAGTTGAGTAATTGATGACTTTTTTTCACTTTTGGGAAAACTATCTCTTTGAGTGATCTGGAAACTTTAACATATCATATTCATGACATGACCACATTATGATTAATGTTTAATTTGTGCTCATGCAAACAAACAAACAAAAAAAGAAACAATTCTGTAATCATTTATTTTCACAACAACAGACCACATAAATCCCTAATTTAAAATAACTAACTAAATAAATAATATAAAATGTATTCCATATTGCAAACAAAATATATAGGTGATAACATATAATACATAATTATCTTGGTTACTGGTCTGTTTTTTTTTTTTACTTAAACCAAGATGTAAGATATTTAACATATGATTTATGGCATATGAACAGTAAAGTGAGATATTCAAAATTATATTTGAAATCGTACTTAACTGTCTTTAATTACAATATACTACCATTTAAGTTTATTATTTGATACAATGCACTTTTTGTGACATGTTTCACATTGTAGCCACATTTCAAAAAATACCTGCATGTAAGCATGTGCTGTAATTCATATATACCATCAAATTAATTTGCTGTAATTCACAAGTAAAATATCACAATATTACAATATGAACACAATATTGTACATAAGAAATAATCAACGGCTATCTGTGTATTAAACATTATTGAGAATCAAAGTAAGATGTCTAGTGTTTAACTTTCTGCGCTGCAATAAACAGACTTCAACCCTTTGAATGTGCTTTATTTGAATATGCTTTGAATGTGCTTTTGAATATGCTTTTATTCCTGTCCGGAGACCTCGTGTCAATCACGGACTCCCACCAGCAAAAATAATACAACATTCTTACATAGCAAAGTTAACATGACATATTACTCATCATCATCATCATCATCATAATCATAATTTACCTCTAATATGATTCGTTCTACATATTTGCAAATTCATTCTCTGTTACAGATAAACCAAATTTAGACCTAGCAAATCATATGATTATTAGTTTGTTGATTACTCAATGTCATGGCTATTATATTAAGATAGCTGTCTAGCTTGACTAAAGTTTTGTTTTAGTTTTTTTCTTCTCTCAAATGTTAAATGTTAACCCTGCAAACTGTAAAACATTTGCCGTAAATTTTACAGTAACTTACTGCTGGATGCAAGTAACTTACTGTAAAAGTGTTTACAGTATCAGTATTGTAATTTTATTTACAGTAATACAAATGTATTCTGTATTAATATTTACAGTATGAGAACTGTATGATTTGTTTTTCATTTATAGTACAAGTACCATATTTTAATTTACAGGAATAATACTGTATATTGTATTCATGAGTACAATTACTGTATTTTTATTTACAGTATTAGAATTGATTTCCTATTACAAGTTAAGCTTCATTTAAGTCAAGCTTCATTCGCAGCAGTCAAGTTTTATTTAACACAAAACGCAAAATACACAGAAAACAAAACAACCAGACAAAAAGTCAAACCAATTAATGAAATTAACAACTGATTAACTGATGATTAACTAACAAAAACACTACAGCACTGTAAACTTTTTTTACCCCCAAAAATTCATACAATGAAATCCACGAGTTCTCAAGAATTTTTGTCATTAAAATACGCTGTTTAACTGTTTCATTGTTTGACATTTACTTTAAAAATTACATTTTACAAATGTGTTTGAATTGATCTTGTGTCTTTGTGACAGCTAAAAATTTAAACACGCTTAAAAGCAGAACAAGCCTTATAAAAATCAAACCGTAAAAACTTGTTTTTGTATTGTTGTCGTCGGTTTATTTCAATAATTTTGTCAATCAAAGTCAACAAGCTTTCTGATGAAAGATGCCACAAGGGGATTCAGGCTAGCGATATTTCTCTAGAAACTTATCTGTGATTTTGATTGGTTAATTAAAAAAAAAAATTCTCACATATTATTGGCTGTTTACTAATGCTTATAATCCACATATTAATGCCTTATACTGTATGACAATACATTCCTTAATCCCACCTCATACCTACTTAACAACCTTACTAACTATTAATAAGAAGTAATTAGGAGTTTACTGAGGCAAAGGTTGTAGTTAATAGTGAGAATGGGACCCAATATAAAGTGTGACCATGCAAAATAACCTAATATAAAGGGACTATAGTTCTTTACTGCAACTATAAGGTCACTTTTTTGTGGATAAGAAAATCAGTTGATAACTGTTGTAAAGTATTTACTAATTCTAAGAGATAATGTGAAAAGCATACTGTACACACTGAACATGTGAAACTTGTTTCAGATTGTCCGCTGAATATTTTTATTTGGCAATATCTTTTTTTTTTTATGTAGTAACATTTGTACAATAATGTTTTGTATATTTACCTCTCTATTTGAACATTCCATGGACAATTTTGTACTCATCTTCACATTCAAACAGCAGTACATTTGTGTTTGGGAACAATTAAATAAAATGAATATTATTATTTTTCAGAACGATATTCTCCAAAGGTTTTCTTCTCTTCGTGAACATTTAGGCAACAATCTTTTAACAGGTTAATGATTGAAAGAGGTGTACTGTATTTGAAGCTGTTGTCACCTCAAATCATATATAGCTAAAAATATCTTGAACGGCATGTGTAACAGGTGACTAATAATTGATACATATTAAGGCATTCTGGAGGTCAGTATTGGGCGGTCCTTGATGGCCTGACATTATAAAAAGAGATCTGTGTGCGCAGCAAAAAACACACAGGCAAAATGAAGATCCTTTTGCTCTTGGGATTGGTGGCTGTCGCTCTCTGTGAGCCAACCAGATTTGTGGGGTAAATTCTTAAACACTTTTCTCTGTTGAACCAAAAAATTATTACACTATGTGGAGCTAATATCCAATATGGTAAAGCATATCTCTCTCCACACTTCTCTAGCGATAAAGTCATCCGCCTGACACCTGCAAATGATGAACAAGTGACAACCATCATGGAAATGGGACAAAACGTCAAGGTAAAATGTAAACTCTAATTTAGATTTTGTTTCTTTTATTTCATGTATTCACATTTTGCACAGAAGCCCTGAACAGCAAGATTAAAAAAAAACAAATTTGACCTTTTTGTTTTTAAAAACATTTCCATGTGGGACCAACCTTAGCCACCAGGTGGCACTATCAGCAAGCATAACATCTAAGTGAATTTCTGTTACTTATAGTTGAATAATATGATTACAATAACAGTAACACAAATTGAATGTAATGTTACAGCATCTTCTAATACAGTAAATCTCTCTATGCAATTAATATACCTCAAGATACAAGTATAATAGCATTTTTTTTTTTTTTTCATTGATGAAGGTCATTTAGAAATAACTCCACTTGTCAAACATTAGATATAAAACCATAAAGATAGAGAGGGGGAAAAAAATAGGAAAATTACAGGGATTTTTGGTAACGCTTTATTTCGATAGTCCACTTTAGACATTCTACTAATCAAAAGAAACTCTCATTAGAGTATCAGTAGACTATCTGCTTAATATCTGCTAACACTTTATTTTGATGGTCCCCTAACATGCATTCTAGTGACTACAAGTAAATTTGCAACAACATGTTAACTTATTCTACAAACATGAACCCTAACCCAACAGTATACTAATATACTGACTGGTAGTTTACATGTACAGTAGTTGCAAAGTTACTTGTAGAATGTCTAAAGTGGACCATTGAATTAAAGCGCAACCATTAAAAAAATAAAGCGGTTCATGGCTTGAGGAATTTTGAGATCTACAGACTATACAAATCTATTGATTTTGAAGTATTCTATGGTGGGATTTTCATAAGTATTCTATTGGGATTTCGTCAAGGCACATGGTTGCACATCCACAGTTTGAGTAAGTGTACATGCTGCACCCTCAGGTGGATTTCTGGAAGCCTGACAGTCCTGACCTTGTGACCGTTGGCATGAAGGTTGACATTCATGTTCCTGCAGCCCAGCTTGACATGGTCTTCACCATTTTACAGCAGAGTGGCATGGAAGCTAAGTAAGTATTTGACAAACTCGTACAGTACTGTAAGTCGCCTTAGACTTTGAAACAAACAACACATCTTCATACGGCATACAATGACATGGTACTCCAAAAGTACTAATCTTCACAGAAAGACAAGGTGAATTTCCCCTCTCAAACTAAGGTAATTTTTGATATTCTTGGGATTTATTAGCTGGTGGTTTTTGCAGGGTCATGTTTGAAGATCTTCAGGAGGCTGTGGAGGGTCAGATGGACAACAAGAGGGCGACGAAAGCCCATGACTACACAAAGTACAACAACTGGGCGACGGTATGTGTGCCAGTTCACTCATAATTCCCCTTCAACTTTTTATTTTTCTCCTTTCCAGGTGTGTAATTTGTTTGTTTGTTTGTTTTTTTAACTCACCTTCAGATTAATGACTGGGTGGTCTCCATCAGCGCTGCCAATTCTAACCTGATCAGCACGCAGGTGATCGGGAACACTTACGAGGGACGCCCCATGCATCTTCTTACGGTAAAGTCCTAGATCACTTTACAAAACTCCCTTGTGTAAAAGTAGTACTCCTAAAATACTTTTAAAAAGAATTCTTATTATGGAAATAATGTACTTTCAAATAATACACATAAGTGTGAATTGAAAGTAATGTTTGCATATTAAGTGCATGCAAATGTATGATAAATATATTAAATGTAGTTGTTCAAATGCTGACCTTTAGAGTGCGTTTTTTAAAAAGTAGGATTTAGATATTTATCTGTAGTTTACATAGGTATTTTCATAATAACTTCTAATGCATATGGTTAAAGAAATAGTTCACTTTAAAATGAATTTTTGGTATATTTTACCTCAATGGCATCCAAGATGTACAGTAGGTGTCTTTATTTCCGTAGTAGTTTAAATTTTTATATTTTTAGGTCAAACCGTTCTTGCCTGTCAGTCATATAATGGAGGTCTATGGTCACCACCTCAAAGAGCATGCACAAAGAAGTCAAAATTAAACATGATTTAATGACTCGTAAATGTAAGTACACATTGATGCCCTAAGACACGAAACGAGCGGTTTGTGTGAGAAAACGAACAGTATTTATATTGTTTTTACCTCTTGTAACCACAGCCATGTCCAAGTGATCTGAGGGTGAGGACGCCGGAGGTGATCTCTTGCACGGTTGTGAAAAATTTCAACGTTGTCTGTTGATGTACAGGAAATCACAATGGAAGACGATTTCGATATATCTAAATATGTTTAGATCTTAAGTGAAAAGTAACACTTCCGAAATCTCTGTGTAAAACACGTAAAAGTGGCGAGAGATCACTTCTGGCGCTTTCCGGCGCTTGCACAGACCAAAGCGCCCTCGCCCTCAGATTACTTGGACGTGGCTGTGGTTACAAGAAGTAAAACGATATAAATACTGTTAATTTTCTTGAAACAAATTGCTCGTTTCGTGTCTTAGGCCATCAATGTGTACTTACATTTACGAGTCATTAAATCATGTTTAATCTGAACTTCTCTGAGCATGCTCTTTGAGGTGGTGACCATAGACCTGCATTATTTGACTGACAAACAAGAACGGTTTGACCTAAAAATATCAAAATTAAAACTACTGTGGAAACAAAGACACCTACACCTTGGATGCCCTTGAGGTAAGCTAAAACATACCAAAAATTAATTTCAAAGTGAACTATCCCTTTTAAGTGTACTGCCGAATGTCCTGAGAAGTATGTATTACGGTGCGGTGGCCGGGAGAGATCAACGTGTGAAACTGAAGAAAACACATGCAAATAGAAAAAAATAAATAAATAAAAAATAATAAAACATCTTCAGTTTTACAACACACATGTGCTCCAAATACTCACAACTCAAGCAAATAACACGCTGCAAATAGAACAGAACACAAAGAAAATGTTTCCAGGGGACCCTAATAAGTGACGAACCTGGCAATGCATCAAAAAAGCTTTGCACTTTCTACAGTTGGGGTGCACTTCTTTTTCACAAGGGAACTGTATGATCAAGTGAGCACCTGATATATGACAATTTTCAGATTACCTGCATAATATGAAAACATTGTTAAACTCAATACTAAATATGGTTAGTTTAAACAATAAAAACACTTGACATCTTCCAGATTGGAAAGAACACAGGCTCTGCTAAGCCAGCTGTCTTCATGGACTGTGGCTTTCACGCCAGAGAATGGATCACTCCTGCTTTCTGTCAGTGGTTCGTAAACGAGGTACAGGATAAACCATTTGTTTTTGAATGAATGTCTTTTAGAGATCTGTGAATCTAAACTTAATTGTACTCATGGTCAGGCTGTGTCCACCTATGGAAGTGATTCTGAGATGACCAACCTTCTCGATACAATGGACTTCTTTGTTCTGCCTGTCTTCAATGTTGATGGCTATGAATACACCTGGTCCAATGTAGGTTCAAAACATTTGTGTTACCAAAATATATTATTTATATTGTGCAGTAAATGTATATATGCTCTGGCATTACAAGACAAAAGTTACTGAGTCATGAACTGGCTTTTTAAATTTTATTGTATTGTTGTCTGAGGTCAACTTATGACGTTCGCTTGGTTTTTGCATTCAAAAACATTTGAGCCTACCTGAAAAACGCTCGGTTTTTATGGGTGTCTCGACTGAACACTTGGTAGTAAACGCCCACTGCTGTGAGTGGATAACAGTTTTGCATATTATAATGAGTTTCGACTCACCCGTCGATGCACGTGGGGGAAATTGTTTTGAAAACGTCCAATGTTGTAAAATGGCAGCCGGAATGATTCGACCCAGAGTCCGTGTGTTGCACAATTCCTGTCAGATCCAATATAGGCGGCACAGCACCGTTCTTTACTAATCGGTCTGTTCCAGTCTTGTTTACAAAACAATCCTCAGTGAAATGAAGCGAACAGACGGTTTAACCTCATCAGCTGGAACGTTATTAAAAATAAAGTGTATCCATGCAGTCCTATTGGAATCCAGAGGAAGCTTATGCAGTGTGTTCTTCCACAACCAGGCGCTGGCTGCACAATATTTTGTAGTGGGCGGGGCTAAACCGGCCATGTTGAAGTAGGCGTTGATCTTTTTCTGCGGGGGTGGGTTCTTCTTTGACATCATAGTTCCCCACTTTGAAAAACGAGTCGTTTGCTGAGGCTGGTGTCAATAAAAGCTTATATTGGACTAACAAGGACGTTTTCAGGTCTGAAACTTACAGGATATTCTTATAATATGATGAACTCTTAGATGTCAAAAGATTTCTCAGTTCATCACCCCTTTAAAAGTATTTCAGTTTTTCTTTAGCCAGTGTTAGCATTTCCGTTCTTCCTGTTTTTACTACTTTCAGTGCCAAAACATGAAGTTAGAAACAGTTTTCATCTAGAAATAAACATGATCATCTCTTGAGTTTTATGTAAATTACACTAACAGTAGTCATTTTGAATTAATTCCCTTACCTGTCCAACACAAAAGGGATATGCATGGGTAGGTTTAGTGTAGGTTTAGCTGTGGTGTGTATTATACGTTTGGTTAGGATTACTGGTGTGGGGTGCATGTGTATTACACACAATAAAGTGTGTGTCAAATGCACGTGAAAACTGCGTATCATATGCACGTAAAAAGTAATTTCCGTGTATAAATTGTGCGATAAACATAATGCATTGAGATCACGCTACAAGAGAGTGAAAGTGAAGAGTGAAAAATAATGATCTGAATTATTTTTTTTTTTTGATCATATAGGACAGGATGTGGAGAAAGACTCGATCCAGGAACAGTGGCTCCAGCTGTATCGGTACTGACCCCAACAGAAACTTTGATGCTGGATGGTGCAGTGAGTACATGCTTCCTATTAAAGCTTTTGCGATTAACTAAGGGTATACTAGAAGTCAAGAGTCCACATTGTCAATTATTCCTTACACAAAGTATGCCGTTAACGTTCCAGCCACTGGAGCTTCCAGCAACCCTTGCAGTGAAACCTACTGTGGAAGCAGCCCAGAGTCTGAGATTGAGTCCAAGAATCTGGCCAACTTTATCCGCACCAACAAGTCTATCATCAAGGCCTACCTGACTGTCCACTCATATTCCCAGCTGCTCCTCTTCCCCTATTCCTACCAATATGGCCTGGCTGCTGACCACTCAGAGCTGGTACCTGTTCATAAACATTCATATGATGTGAGAATTTGTTTGACTGACCTGAGCCTTAACTTAACTGAGCCTTTTCTTTCTTGGTAGCTGAGTGTGTCTCAGGGAGCTATTTCAGCTTTGAGCTCCCTGTACGGAACCAGATACACTGGCGGCCCTGGTGCTACGACCATCTGTGAGTATAAAGAGTCCAAGATAAAAGCTCTGATCCAAACCTATGAAGTGAGCTGCCTGCTTCTATCTAGTTATCTATCTCACACAAATAATGGGAATTTACATTTGGCTAGGCATCTTCTAACTTGAAAGGAAACTCACAATTTGCAGCTGATTCCAAAATATGTTAGCTTGTTGCTAAGCTAACAATGCTAAGCTAGGATTTTCGTATTGACTTTTGGAGAAAATATTCTGTGACCAACTATTATTTCCCTCTGAGTTTAGGGATAACTCATGCGTAGGGTTAGGATTAGGAGTAGGGTGGGATATGGTTAGGACGATCAACAAAATATGTTGATCCACAAACTTGGCAAAATCACCTGCTAACGTGTTAGTGTTTTTGGCCTATTAAAATGTCATCCCTCTATAACAAGCTTTAAGCATAATAAATACAAAGCACATAAATATGAGAGAAATAATTTGCAATCAAGCTATAAACTATATTATAGCTAACTATACCCAGCTCATTAGGTTTTGTAACAGAGAATTTCAGCGTTTTCAAAGATATTATTAATCTTTTAACCTCATAACTTTAAACAGTGGTTCTTAAACTGTTCATTCAAAGAATAATTTCAGATTAAATCAAACCATCCAGCTATATGTAGCACGAGTGCTCTATTTGAACAAGCTATATTAATTTTTAACTTATATATTATAATATTAACTATTAATAATATATTGTTTTATGTTTTATAAAAATATTTATATTATTATGCCTATACATTATATGGTCAATTAAATAAAAAAAAAATGCACTCATGGTGTAGCCTACAATCTGCGAGTGCTGTGTACTACATATACAGTTCGACCAAGAAAACGTTATTTCAGATCGGGAGCCATTTTGCAGGTAGTGAGCAGATTTTTGGGTTTCACTTTATGTTGACTATAAGTAACGTTGCACTTACATGTGTACAAGCTCTCATTAGAGTATTAGTGGAGTATTAGTAGACTGGTAGGGATAGGGTTAGAATAAGTTAACATGTACTTTCAAAGTTACGTATAGTCAGTAGAATGTCTGTTGGAGGAGACCACAATCAAGAGTTAGCAGATATTAAGCAGTCAGTCTACTTACACTTTAAAGAGAGTTAGTTGAGATGTAGTTGCAAAGTTACTTATAGACCCCTTCAATGTTTGTACACATTGGAATCCTCTGTTGGGTGTGCGCGCAGCATGGGGTCAGAAAAATGGCGCGGCTAATAGACCGGCATGATATTGTGTCAAGTTATGCACTGTCTTTGAGGTCTTCACGGGTCCAAAAACTCATGCCCGACCCGAAAGAGACCCGTAATGTGCTACACCGAACCGACCTGGACCCGTCGTTCATTTCAAAAGTTGGACCCGGACCCGTGCAGACCCGAGAAATGACATAAACGTACTGCCCGGACCCGACCTGGACCCGTCTATTATTTGAAAACTGGACCCGAACCCGGCAGGAAGACACAAACCCGACTGGACCCGATTGTCACATATTATTTCACACGAGTTGCGAAAAATAAAACTTGTCTTACCTAATTTTAGTAGCCGTCGTCTCGTTACTGACTGACTGATCCATTAATCCACCGACAAGAAAGTTCTATCCATGTTATTTCTCTCGTTATTCCAAGCTTAATCCACTCATTATTTCAGCTTTAAAAGTCCACTTGATGTCACAGTGATGGATGACAAATGCAACCTTGCACATGTATATTCTGACTCGAGTTAACTCGCATAATAACTTTAACTGTTTGCCCTTTTGAATAACGATTGTTTGTTGCTTGTTCAGCTTGATCATATCTGTGCTCTCTGCTCTTCATTGAGTCTGAATCTGACCACCAAAACTTTAAGATTAGACAAGACGATTCATTTATATTATTATAAACATTGGAGAAAATGTAAAGCGCGGTTTGGCGGAAGCTCTGCTTTGGTTGCCATAGAAACATGACACGCGCTTGAGATTGCACTCCGATCGCACGGGTATTACCCTACAAATCGCTAGACGCATATAATTACGTAGTTTGTGGGCATGTTCAGACGGTTTTATATAGCGATATAAGCGATGACTTTTGTGTGTTAAAAGCGGAGGTTTTACCGAGCCAGCGCCAGGGAAAAAAAGACCTCTATATACAAAGCCTGGGTCGTGATCAACAAGCGGGAAGGCTAACGTTACATCCATACTGCAAATTGCACCTGCATGGCAGGGTAACGTTAATTATTTATCATATTGGAGACGGATGCACTGTAGACTGATTGACTTGATGGTTATATTTCCCTAGAAAACCGACTAGGCTAATCACTTACCCAGCATCCGTCACCCTGGAGTCATTATTGCTAAACTAAACTTGTGTCTGTCATTTCACCAATTATCGCTGAGATGTGTGGAAATCGCGTCAGTGCGTGATGTAAAAAAAAAAAAAACATAAAAAAACTCATTAAGACACAACACACGGTTAGAACAAGCATGCACAGTGTGATGTAAAAATACATAAAACAAAAATCATAGGCATATTAGTATTTATCGTTAGTATTTATCGCAAGTTAGTATTTATCGACGCAACAAGTAGGCATGTTGACGAGAAATTCTCCGGTAGCTGGTTTAAACTATGGTTACAGCACGATAGGAATGAACTTTTCTGACCCCGACATGCGCACTGCGCACCGCATTTTTTTCTGTGACGTCAACCGTGAAGGGGTCTATAGTGAACAGAATGTTCAAAAGGGACCATCAAAATAAAGTGTTCCGTATTTTTGCTAACGTGTGCTTCCCTAAACACGTGCTTTGTCACTGCAGACCCAGCTGCTGGTGGCTCTGATGACTGGGCTTATGACCTGGGTGTGAAGTATTCATACACCTTTGAACTGCGCGACGAAGGACGCTACGGGTTCCTGCTGCCCGAGTCCCAGATCCAGCCCACTTGTGAGGAGACCATGCTGGCTGTCAAATACATCGCTAGCCACGTGCTCAACAACCTGTACTAAGAGGGAGCTGTCTGGGAGAAAGCCTTGTGAATACAGGGTTGGAATGTGGCTATGCATTCTTTGACATCAAATCATTGCAAATCTCAGTAAATCTCATGATCAGTAAAGCAATAAATCTCAAAACGTCTGTTTGTTGAATAATATATCCCTCTACTGCATGCATTTTGATGGCACATGGAAAAAAAATATTCCACATCATTTCTTGGCTCATTTAGGAACATTTTATTGATTTATTGAAAAATTTCCCTCCCCTGACCCCCCCACCCCAAAATATTTTTTTGTTGCCCAAGGGCAACGTTGCGCAACAATGGTAAAGAATCACAGAGAAAATTGTCATTATACAACTCTTAGAGAGCAATACAAAAATAATTTTTTTTCTCCAAAAATGTCAAGAAATAATTTAAGTAAAAAGGGAAAAACACTTGAAACTCATCAATCTATTTGATTTGATAGAGACATAGGTTTGCATCATGTAGTGCGTCGTCATGCATCATGTACTTTATGTATCCTAATCATCCCCATATAAACTGTATTGCCAAAAGTTTTGGGACACCCCTTCAAATCATTGAATTCAGATGTTCCAATCACTTCCATGGCCACAGTTCTGTAAAATAAAGCAGCTACTGTAGGCATGCAGACGATTCAACAAACATCTGTGAAAGAATGGGTCACTCTGGAATTCAGCATGGTACTGTGGTAGGTTGCCACCTATGAAATTTCCTCACTACTAAATGTTCCACGGTCACTGTTAGTGGTATTATAACAAAGTGGAAGCAATTGGGAACAACAGCAACCCAGAGCGGGGTTAGCGCATGCTGAGGTGCACAGAAGTCGCCAACTTTCTCCAGTGTCAATAGCTACAGACCTCCAAACTTCATGTGGCCTTCAGATTAGCTGAACACCAGTGCGTAGAAAGCATCATGGAATGGGTTTCCATGGCCGAGCACCTGCATCCAAGCCTTACATCAACAAGTGCAATGCAAACCGTTGGGTGCAGTGCTATAAAGCACGCCGCCACTGGACTTTAGAGCAGTGGAGACGTGTTCTCTGAGTGATGAATCACGTGTCTCTGTCTGCCGATCTCATGGACGAGTCTGGGTTTGGCGGTTGCCAGGAGAACGTTTCTTGCCTGACTGCATTGTGACAAGTGTAAAATTTTGTGGAGGGGGGATTATGGTGCGGGGTTGTTTTTCAGGGGTTGAGTTTGGCCCCTTAGGTCCAGTGAAAGCAACTCCTAATGCTTCAGCATACCAAGACATTTTGGACAATGTCATGCTCCCAACTTTGTGGGAACAGTGTCACTTTGGTGACTTCGGGTGTTCCTTTGTACCCAGGAACCCTGCATCTTTCCTTCGTGTAACACATTATTTGCCATTGTAAAGTATTGTTAAAAACCTCCTTGAAAAGTACCCCTTATCGCACAACGTTGCCTTGAGGCAACAAAAAGAAAAACTGAATTTGTGAACATGCAAAATAAAAAAACATAATAAAACCTGCCAGAAGGCTTTTCTACTAACACAGTCTCATCCCAAAAAGTCATATAACTGACGTTTTGGGACGTATTTTGACCATACGTCAATATCCGCCTTTTTAGGGCCCCCTTAAACGTCGGTAGATGGCGATCCCGGGCCGTCATACAACTGACGCTTTACCTTTAACGTCAGTTAGGTGACGGGTTAGGTTTAGGGTTAGGTTTAGGTATGGGGTAGAGTTAGGATCCCATAACCTCATCTACCGACGTTTAAGGGGGCCCTAAAAAGGCGAATATTGACGTATGGTCAAAAGACGTCCCAAAACGTCAGTTATATGACGTCTTGGGATGAGACCGGGTTGTTTCTACACCTTCATACAGACACACATATTTTTTATATACAGTTAATGTCATTTTAAAGAAGATCACTAAAGCACATAATCTTGCTTTCAACTCACAACATGTGCTCCTGTGACCATGTGCCAGAAAAGGACTTCCCACCTTCAAATGGTGCTTGATGGTGACTCCCAAACCTTATTGGACTGTTCTTTGATACTTTTTTAAACTTTCGAATTGGTTGCAATCATTTAAAAAAAAAATTACTGAACATAGGGCTTAAGAAAACTTTCTGTTGCCTGAGGGCAACGCTATGCTGTAGAGGGATATAATACAAAGTATAAGATGATATGTACATCCATATATAAATTTATACCATCCAAAATATACACTGCATGGTGCTATATAGTATACATATACAAACAAACAAGGCTTTATATTTTGGCAGAAATAACCATGTATGAAGTCAGTTCCCCTTAAGTTTCAAGTTTCAAAATTCAGAACTGCTGATCCTCTAACAACAGACATTTTGTCTTAATTTTTAACAAAATACATACATTGTGTTATAATTTGCAACCTAACAAACTTCTTTTTGGCATTTTTTTTTTTTTTTTTTTTTTTTTTTTGCTGCTTGAAATGTGTGTTTGTGCCTTTATTATATACAAATAATTGGGTTGTGCTAAATTTATCTAAAATAAATTAAACTTTGTTTGATATTATTATATAATGCAAATACATTTAAACATTTCTACAGTATACTGTCATCTTGCTTCACTCATAACAATTCAATGCCACACTTTTCTGTAATGCCAGGTATTATACAGTATGGTGACTGATCATTTAATACACAGCATAAAATGGAAATGAAAAGTTGGAAGTAAACACATCACATGTAGGTAACCACTCTTTTGTACTCTGAGACTGAATACTGAGAACTGATTCAGGATAGTTTTTTATTTTTTTTTCCAAGGCACAATTTTAACACATGGGCTGCACCCGAAACATTATACTTCCTACATAAGAGGTGAAAAACAGTATGTGAAGATTGTCTGAATTCACAGTACTCATAAAAGAGGCAAAAAGTACCTGAATGACCTGCAGTACTTCTTCCAGTGAGGTTCTGAAGAGTACATATACAACGCTTTTGCCAAAACGTAGACATCCAACGCACATGGCACCCTTTAGCGTCAAATGAGACGCTTCGGTTATGGTATGCCAACGCATTCTCATCCTTTAGCGTCATATGTTACGCAATATGACAAAACGGCTAAATACTAAGCACATGGCACCCGTTATCGTTAATATAACACGTGCTGTGAGGGGTAGGTTTAGGTGTGGGGTAGGGTAGGGTAATCTCAAATTACGCTAAAGGATTTATGACGCCTTGGGTTCGTGTGTTATATTAACGATAAAGGGTGCCATGTGCGTAGTATTTCGCCGTTTTGTCATATAGCGTCACATATGACACTAAAGGATGAGAACGGACTGGGTAGGTTTAGGTATGGGGTAGGGTTAGGGTTAGACCACTAGGGGGCCCCTTCTGCCCCATATATATATATATGTATATATATATATATATATATATATATATATATATACAGTATATACTGTATATCTGCATCTCATATTGACGCTAAAGGGTGCCATGTGCGTTGGATGTCTACGCTTTGGCAAAAGTGCCGTATATGACTCCTTGGGATGATAATGCGTTGGATGGACACTTTACTATCCCACGAGGCCACAGGGGAGGAGAATGGCAGTGAGGTAACTGACGCTGTTAGGTTACATGGTGAACGTCCAAATTACATTCACACTACACATTCATAGTAGAACGTCATTTTTTATCAGTCATGAAGCAAATACTTCAAAATAAGTACTCAAGAGAGATTGCGATTTTGAACGCAGCCATGCTTTTGATCTCTTCAAGATAGAAGATACTATGATACCAATACTATGAAGGCACCTTTTTATTGAAACTGGTTTTACGATCTGCGGCCCTATACTGAGGAAATGCGGTTTGGGAAATGGGACTATCTGCATATATTTAATAAGTTCAGAAAAAAAAGTTCCCCTGGAAATCAATGTAAGGTACCTTTTTGGTGTTACAAGTTATCCCCATTTTTTTTTTTTTTTGAGCAAGTACATAACAACCCAGTGTTAAACTATATCTTATTGCCTTTTATGTCACATCTGTACACATAAAGAAGGAGTCTCGGCTAGTATGCTACGGTATATTTTGTCTGTGAGGATGTTGGAGGTGGAGATTTATAGCCTTTTCTCAGAGCACTTGATATAACTAAACTTATAAATTTGATGGCGTTTTTAGAAAGGTTCAAACGACAATCACCAGTGACAACTAAAAATTCAATGTTGTAAAATGCATAAGTCTTCGCTTGGACTTCGGAGCGGCTACAGAAAAAAAGAGACTGCAACCGGCCCATGCGAAAACAAGGATAATATCAGAAGAACAATACATGTAGTCACGCAATGCTGATGTTGTTAACATTAACAATTTGAGAACAAAGAATAATTTGCACGGTTTGAGATATGATTTAATCAGCGCGATTTACTGCAGTGCTTTTTTCCCCTTAGTCAGAACAAAAGTGGATGTTATTTACATGTTCAGATGACATTTTCCGGTGAAAATTGTTATGTTAGTCATACTTACAGAAAGTAGAATCTGCTGTGGCTAGTATCCACACCGGCGCAGCGACTGACAGCCACACATTCTCCTCAAAACATTGTGTTCATCCGCGCTGTGCCATGCCGAGGCACAACTCACGTCAAGTTGATCATTTCCGCGAATAACTACGATTGCAGATTTCGAACATAGATGGCAAGAAGAGGAAAAACTACAGACTGCATGCGGCTTTAAGAAGGCAAGAACTGAGGCTGCTGGCCACTTCTCATTATCGGGCAGCAACAATTATTGAGCAACTGTTTCCTAGATGCAGATGGTTTTTCTCCTTTGGGTGTAAATACATCAGTTTTAAGGATCTATTTTTTAGATTTCACACTAAAATCCTTTTTACCATCGGCCACCTTTTGTCATTGGACAAATATAATTTAAATGCACATGTCTTGTAATATATGACTCTGACGCCATCTAGTGGTCTTATCTGACCATTTCCCGAAACATCCATCCTGATCCATGGAGTCAAAAGGGTTCATTGTGTGTGTGTGTGCAATAATTTGTGGATTAAAAAGGATTTAAGGGAACAAAGAATGGCAAATGAAATATATCTAATTGTAGTTATGTTGTAAACAATTTAAACTGTTTGCAAATTATATTTTATTTAAAAATGTGCACACATTTACCATTCGTATGTCTAATATGTCTAATATATATGAATTACATGAACCATAAAAGCATTTTGTCAATTCAAAAACACCTGTCTTCTTTGATTTGAATAGCCATCTTGATCATTTTGATATGACCATGCAGCCACATCTCAACAGACCCCTCTGTTAGACCCCTAAAGAGTAAATTAAACATTTTCATAGTTCAGACAAAATCTCATACTGTAGCTCAGACAAAATCATTGGCTCTGGTAACAGACAAAGCAAATAAAAACATTGTTACTCACACTTGTGTGTTGTGGGTTTAGGTTGGTAGATCCAATACTCGGTACTTCAACTTTTATTTTCAACTTTTTATTTTCTAGTCTCTCGATATTATATATAGGATATTTTAACGCATTCTCATCCTTTAACATCATATAGAATGCTATATGCAAAAACGACTTTTATCAAGCTTGTATATTTAAGTTCAGTAATTTCACTTAAATGGCAATGATAATTACCTATTAATTGTCATTTAAGTGAAATTACTGAACTTAAATATACAAGCTTGATAAAAATTGTCATTTTAGAAGAAAATTTCAAATGGCATTTAGAGGCTTTTGCATCTGAACTCTTCAAACACACACACATGCATGTATATATGTAAGAAATATTTTCCTGTATAGACTGTATATATATATTTATATATAATTTATGCTATATAAAAATATAAATATTTTTTATATAAATAATTTTTTTTTCTTAAATATACATGTATGTGTGTGTATTTATACATATAAAAAATAATTATACACAGTGCACCGACATATATTATGTAAACACAAACTTTTATTTTGGATGCGATTAATCGTTTGACAGCCCTAGTTTAATTAACTCTGTCAAGAGTTTGAAATTCCTGCTGTAGAATGTAAATGTATGCAATAATAACCTCTGACCAGCAGGTGGCAAAACAAGTCAATAAATAAATGACCAGTCTCCATGGCTTTTCAGTCAGCCATGTCTCAACACTTACTGATTACCCATTTCAGTTGCACCACATATGTATGCTTGTCACTCATAACATTTAGAATAGATGCATAGCATTGTATGACTCATCTCTACAGTCTTGCACCAGACACATTTACAGAACATGGATAACCAAAATTCTTGTCTGGGCCACCTATGTATTAGATATTTATGGTTTCTGGAGGAGCAGTGCCCACACAGAGACTAGCAGCTGACGCAAGACAGAGCAAACCTGTTCTGCAGATGCCAAGTTCACATGGAATAAAATAATATGTTCATGCTCCCCATTGTGTTTTTACATATTAAAATATAGGCTACCTAAGGAACTAGCATACGAAATACATGTAAACGCATTGAAAATATGTATTGGTTCAGGATCCAACACATTTCTGAGATGTATCTTTTTCGAAATCAGTTTTTTTTTTTTTTTAACCTTTTCACACTGCATTTAAGGTTAAACCTCTATTTTAACCCTGGGTAAAGGAACACACTTGTCATTTAGGACTATACTTTTTACCCAGGGTTATGAAACCCTGCTCTTTCAAACCGTTATAGTCCGAAAAGTCCATTATTGAAAACTTTATGGTACACTCAGTCAGTAGCCTTATCAGGGTACGTTTACATGACAACGTGTACTAAAAACTGAAAAGTTTTTCCTTTTCCTTTGTGTTTTTCACACACAGACGTCAGTCGTCAAAATGATTTCAGATGAATCTGCGAAAAAGTCTATGGTTACATTTACACGACAACTATTCGAGTTTTCCACTTAAAGACACATTGTCAAAACGATCCCCATTCAAATGGATCCATGAAAAAAACGCTGCATTCTGCTGCCAGACCATTAGATGGCGATGAAACACTATAGACTGAATCGACTGTGCATGATGTCATCTGCTTCGGAGATTCACGTTTTTGTTGTTTACACAGAGTAAACCCAAAAACACTGTTCTTGTGTACAGTAAATAGATAAAAACGACGTGCCTATAGACTGAACACATAATAATGCATACGCATGATGTCACTGTTTTCACAAATTCATGATTTTGTAGTTCACACGGAGACGGTAATGTATCTTTTTCAAAAACTGGCACTTTGAAACCTGTTTGCACTTTCAAGCCCCCAAAAACGCTGTTGTCGTGTACATGAACGGGCAAAACACAAAAAGTTAACCGTTTTTTCTTGAAAACGTTGTTGTATTAATGGCCCCTAATATTATGCTCTGCCCAAATATGTAAATAAGTTAAGGGTTCAGGAATGTAGAGTGTATAAATAGCCATGATTGATTGTTAACCCCTGGTAAATTGCAGTGTGAAACATGATAAGATAACACAGGATTCTACCCAGAGTTTAAAATGACCCAGCCCAGACAGCAAACTGACATTGAATCAACGTGGAAACGACGTCTCTCATGACATTGAAACAACGTTGATTTGCTCATCGAATTAACGTTGAACCAACGTCAGACGCGGCATTCTTCAAAGCTAAATGAAATCGAAAATTGGTTTGCTTTCATAACGTTGAAACAACGCATTGATTTCAAGTTAATTTTCCGTTAGTTTTGAAAGAATGACGCATCTGACGTTGGTTCAACGTTAATTCGATGAGCAAAACAATGTCATATCAACGTTGTTTCGATGTCATATTTCCACGTTGATTCAATGTCAGTTTGCTATCTGGGAGGTTTAAGTGTTCAATTTGTGAAAAGCCAAAAATTGTGTGGCTTGTTGAAAAGAGGTTTGCTACTTTCAGAATTAAATATTTTTACACTTAACTGCCCTTTAAAGGCAGACTATACTGTATATTTTAAATTTTGTGAGCAGTATTGAGCTCTTATTGAAGTGGTTAAATGGACTTTCTCCTTTTTTCGGGCCTGGTGGTTTGTAATACACTCTTGATTCGTGAATAAACCAGGGCTAAATAATCTTTACATAAGATTTTGGCAGCTTTTGTTGGCCTGTGAATGCAGGCCTCAGTGGTTTGTGAGGTCAAAACTGTTTATAAAGCTTGGATCCACTCAGCGGTATTCAATCCGCCCTTGTTTACCCTTTTAATTCCCAGAGAACCTAGATATTTCACTCTGTAATAATTTAGACTATGTACATGATATAAAAGACAGACAATGACCCCCCTCCCCCCTATTGAAAACTGTATTCTGCTGCCAGGCCAGTACACTCTAAAAAATGCTGGGTTGTTTTTTAACCCAATTTTGGGTAAAATATGGACAAACCCAGCCATTGGGTTACATTTTTAAATTATATTTTTAACCCAATTGGCTGGGTTTGTCCATATTTTACCCAAAATTGGGTTAAAACAACCCAGCATTTTTTAGAGTGTAGATGTTGGAGTCATTTTGTAAAGAAACACTAATTGCCTATATGTTTTACATGTTCACCTTTTTCACAAATTCTCATTTTTGTAGTTTACACATAGACTATATCATTTTTAAATACGGCTCCTTAGTTCCTTCAGTTTATTGTTTGGTACAGTTTAAAAAATGCTGGGTTGTTTCAACCCAAATTTGGGTCAAATATGGACAAACCCAAATGTTGGGTTAAAAATGCAATTAAAAATGTACAGTTGAAAGTGAAAGTTGGGAAGTTGGGTTAAACTTAGAAATTGCATTTTTAACCCAACATTTGTGTTTGTCCACATTATATTGTTTAGAGTGTATCGTTAACGTTTGATGAGTTGTGTTGATTGAAGTTTCTTTGTATCACCATTCTTGTCACGCATTGTCTGTGTTGGATTTACCATGTAACCATGACAATTTAATTTTATTTGAAAGTAAATAACTTCTAAAAAGGCTCATCCATGCATATTAATGTTCTATTAATGTTTTAAGTCGTTTGTTTTTAATGTTATGGAATATATAATTTTGTTTTGGTTTATTTAAATTATTCTTTTTTTTTATAATAATCTTTTCAATAAATAAATATTTTATCAAGTTCTATATTTCAATCATTCGATTACAAAATACCATTGCCAAATGTTAATAGATAAAACATTTTCAGCAAAAATAACTATAAATATAAAATATAAATACAATACAATCCAATAAGCCATGTCTAATTAAAGGAGTAGTTCACTTAAAAATAAAAAATGCTGATAATTTACTCACCCCCATGACATCCAAGATGTCTATGTTATTCTTTCTTCAGTCGAAAAGAAATTAAGGTTTTTGATGAAAACATTCCAGGATTTCTCTCCATATAATGGACTTCAATGGGAACCAAACAGTTCAAGGTCCAAAAGACAGTTTCAGTGCAAACTGCAAACTGTTCAAAAGGCTTTAAGTGATTTCAGACGATGAATAAGGGTCTTATCTAGCGAAACGATCACTCATTTAATAAATAAATAACAAAGTTTAAGTTGTATAAGCTCAAATGGTCGCCTTGCTCTGTTCTGTGATGTGCGTTCGTAACTCTCCTGTTCGAACTTGTTCATCAAAATGAACAAATCTTTTTTCGTGTCATTTGGTTAATTCAACGAACGTTCAAAATGGATGAGTTGACTAGGGAAAAGATTCGTTCATTTTGATGAGCGAGTTTGAATAGGAGAGTTAAGAACACACATCACAGGACAGAGCAAGGCGACCATTTAAGCTTAAAAAACTGAAACTTTGTTATTTTTGTTTTTAAATGAGGGATCGTTTCGCTTGATAAGACTCTATTCATCGTCTGAAATCGCTTAAAGCCCTTTCAACAGTTTGCAGTTTGTACCGAAACCGTCCTTTGGACCTTGAACCGTTTGGTTCCCATTGAAGTCCATTATATGGAGAAAAATCCTGGAATGTTTTCATTAAAAACCTTAATTCCTTTTTGACTGAAGAAAGAAGAAAGAGGTGAGTACATTATCAGCAAAGGTTTTTTTTTTTTTTTTTTTTTTTTAAAGTGAACTACTCTTTTAATAATCATGAAAGCCACATTCCAGTTGTCTAGAAATTTCATGTAGGCCGGGCTGTATTACGTTTTTCCTACAGTAAGCCTCTGCACAGCTACATGCTCCTTTTCCAGGACTCTCTCTCTCTCTCTCTCTCTCTCTCTCTCTCTCTCTCTCTCTCTCTCTCTCTCTCTCTCTCTCTCTCCACCAACCCCCCTCAGTCTCTCCCCTCTCTCTTGCAGCATCTCAATGGGCAATGACAGCTATTACGGGCCTCATTAGTGTGTTACAGTGGCAGAGAGGTTCAGCGGAGGGGGCCGGGGCCAACGTCAGCTCCCCAGCTGTCAGGACCCAAGACATGGGGAATAAAGCTCACCTCTTCCCAGCATCATTTCATCAGAGCTCCAAGCAGTGGGCCAGGCTTCCTCCTGGCTAATGAGAATGTGCAGGAAAGTTGATTTCATGCATTTTGGACCCAGTGCAGGGGGGGAAACATTGCTGAGGCCGACACGGAGCAACAAAACATCATCTAGAAATGCAGTGGGGAAAAAAGTTGCCTGACAAATGTAAAATCCATTCTGGTCTATTATTTATATCTTGCTCTCACCTTAACTAATGCACTTATGTATTCGTCTTGAAGCTTCAACTTTAAGAGAACATGTTTCAGTGTTACGTCCAATACACCTGGTTTGAATGGTTTGAATCCTTGACGTTTTGGAACAGGCAAACGTGGCACAAATGTTTCATTGTATGAGGGATAATCCATTGCTACCTCACTAACTGTACAGCTGTGACTGCCTAATGAAATCCCACTGAACACGGCACACTTAATTGCCTTCTGTTAACTGCTGACAGATTGCGCACAACCAATTACTTTTTACAACCATCTCAGTTATTGTAACATAAAAGACTGTTAATTCATGAATATTATTACGTTTTGGGGAAGTAGCACTTCATGACTTTTTACAACCTGAATTTACCTTGCCTTGTCATAAAAAGATCAATATTTGTATATTTTTAATAAATCAACAGGTTCGGGACAAAATGAATAAGTGTGACAAACAAGGTCAACACTTCCAAATAAAGTGCAGAGTGCAATGAAATGATTACCGTGTGCCAATTCGCCTACTTATATTCGCCTACTGAAGAACTGAATAGCAAGTAAACTTTGGGACATACCACATCATAATTTTGCTCTATGAAATATATAACACATTCTCATCCCAAAAAGTCATATAACTGACGTTTTGGGACGTCTTTTGAACATACGTCAATATTCGCCTTTTTAGGGCCCCCTTAAACGTCGCTAGATGGCGATCCCGGGCCGTCATACAACTGACGCTTTACCTTTAACGTCAGTTAGGTGACGGGTTAGGTTTAGGTCTGGGGTAGAGTTAGGATCCCATATCTACCGATGTTTAAGGGGGCCCTAAAAAGGCGAATATTGACGTATGGTCAAAAGACGCCCCAAAACGTCAGTTATATGACTTTTTGGGGTGAGACTGCGCTGGTTTTGGAGATAAAACAAGTAGCATTATTGATCAGAATGCATCGGTTTTGCTGTTGTGCTATACCAACACATTCTCATCCCAAGGCGTCATATATGGCGCTTTTGCCAATGCGTACACATCCAGCGCACATGGCACCCTTAGTGTCAATATGACATGCACAGAGCTTTGTTCGGTTATGGGTTGGTTTAAGTCTGGGGTAGGGTTATACCACTAGGAGGCGCCTTCTGCCCCATATATATCTGCGTCTCATATTGACGCTAAAGGGTGCCATGCATAGATATCCATAATAAAGGCTAGATGTCTCGTCCACGCTACTGGCCAATGGAGGTCGACGTCCGCACCTGGCGGCCATCTTGTCACAGGCAGCTCGCTCACTCGTAACACTGTGTTTTAATGGTGCATGTACTTTTTATATAACCATAACTTGCTCAATTTTCTACCGATTTTCAAACTGTTTGGTTTGTTGTAAACGTCAGAGATGTAGTTATGACGCTGCATACTTATGAATAATAAGTGTATAAATAAATACTCGTCCAGAATTATAGCCACGTTTATAACGTTTGTAAGAAACCAAACCGTTGGTAAATCCGTCAAGATTTCAACGAGATACACCAGCTTGCCTGTGACAAGATGGCCGACGTTGATGACGATAGAGACTCCGCCATAAGGAATCTAGCCTTTATTATGGATATCTATGGTGCCATGTGCGTTGGATGTCTACGCATTGGCAAAAGTGTCAGTATATGATGCCTTGGTATGAGAACGGGCAGGCTATTCATATCTTTAAGTTCACCATGTTGTTTCAGATGGAAAATAACAAATATAGCATTAAATCAGTTAGATATTTGTTTTGTCAATAATTCAAATCCCTTTTAGGGCATCTCACCAACAGTCTCACTCATCTCGGCCATGTTTGTAGTTCTTTATAATCGAGTTTTTAGTTCTGAACTGAATCCTTCTCCAACCCTGTCCCAAAGCACTTGCGCTCCTGTGGACTTATAATGCCCGCCACATGTGCGTTCGTTTAATCCACAAGAGGTGTCCCATAGGGTCTCCCATTTGTCATTCTAGGTTTCAGAAAGGTGCCCGGGGATCATCCGGGGACTTTTGCCATTCTCTTTTCAACAATCTATGGGGCACACCAATGTTGCATTTACGTGCTATCAGAATTATCGTACATACGTGTTTCCTAGTTAAAGTTTGCCCTCTCAAGTCGTTTTTACCACTGGGAAGTTTGGGAATGAATTCGATACCCAAGTTCCCAATATGGATGGGCCAGAAACTCTAAACATGGTGTAGGGGAGAATGATTGTTACCCTGACAGTGCAATGCATTCGCTTCCCAAGGCGTCATATACTGATGCTTTTGCCAATGCGTATATATCCAGCGAACATGGCACCCTTTAGCGTCAATATAACACGTACAGAGTATGGGTAGGTTTAGGTCTGGGGTAGGGTTAGGGTTAGGCCACTAGGAGGCGCCGTCTGGACCACATATATCTGCGTCTCATTATATTGACGCTAAAGGGTGCCATGAGCGTTGGATGTATACGCATTGGAAAAAGCGCCAGTATGGGATGAGAACAGGCTGCAAAGTGACAGATATGCATCATTAGTTTTTCCACAACTAGCTACATTGCCTTATCTTGTCATTAAAGTAGTGCATGTTTACATGTAATCATTTGAAGCATAGTGTGTTTTATACTCTGCGAAAAGTTTCTGTATTTGACCGAAATTGCAGACTTTAAGCGCGGTGAATGTTTAAATGGTTGTCAATGAATGGGACGCTAAATATCATTTTGGCTTTATTAAGATTTTCCCAATAAATGGGTGAGAATAAACCTGGTGCCCTCCATAATTCCAGTTCTTTCCGACAACAAAGCGCTTGAATGTTGAGTCAGGCAGGTAAGAATGATCAAACAAACGAACTTTGGAAAGCACCACAGTGTTTACACTTTTCAGGATCTCAGTCTGCAGATGGTTTATTTACACTTGCCTCTGCTTATTTAAGCTGGGTTAGGAGAACGTAATGAAATAATTACCCACAGCATCTTTAAAAACTAGTAATCTATGGATTCTAGAATTGGCATGAGCCCCTGAGTCAAGGCTAAGGAGGCAAGCAACGACTTCATCATGGCAGAGAGAATTCCCCCTCACCCCCACTTTCCCGCTTCCATCTGCCGACGCTTCTGTTGAAACTATGACGGATGGGGCTCGTAGACGTGTTTCAGTTATAAGCGGAGCTCTCTGTTGGGCTGTATTTCAGAACTCCATCCGGTAGAGTCACAGCATGGCTTTAAGAAGAATGTGACTGTTTCCTCCCTGGAAAAACGCCAGAGCCATCCATCAGAAGGAAACTTTTCCACAAGAAGACAATTCACCAGTTGTACTCCTTTCTTGTTTCTTTTCCTTTCTTGATCCTTCTCGCTTCCCTATGTTAAAGTCAAACTTAGCATACGCTAAACGCATTCGCTGTGACAGGTCTTTGGCACGACAAGAGGTTGCAGGAGCGCGTGAAGTATCTGCGTGCATGCGTGTGTCAGTGTGTATTTAGAGTCCTCTCATCAGGGAGGGTGAGAGATGTTGATATAACTCAAAGCCATGGCCAAGCATGAGTATCTGCTAACTGTATTAAGTGGAGCTTCCAAAGGCTCCATCCCCCTCCATGCGCCAGCTTCATGGCTCAGCCAATCCCAGCGAGCAATCAATCTGAATTTAGCCACCAGGGTCTGCCATGGCACGCAACAAGCTGTCTCGGGTTCCCCTGTGGTTCCCTGCTGGAACCCAAGCAGAAACTCCACCCACTGCGCAAAGTTTCAGCAGATGTGAGATATTTAGTCAGGTTTCCCAGAACAACAAGACATCTCCTCCTTGTAAATCACGGCCACGTCAGCATGGAGCAAACTGTTGGCAGAGGGGGGCAAACGCAAGCCTGGTTAAGCCAAACACGCACCTACTCTCACATACCTGTATGTGACTTTAAACAAGACTTGAAATATAGTTGGCACCAGTGTTGGGGGTAACGAGTTACAAAGTAACGAATTACAGTAACAATATTACTTTTTTGGGTAACAAAGTAAAGTAACGCATTACACTAAAAATATTGGTAACTACACTTCTTTACTATATTATAGGAACGCGCTTTCCTGCGTTACCCAGGCCGTGTTTGCCTGTGTGGAAAGTTCCGTCTAGTGGTGCGTCGTGCGTGCGCACCGTTGCCATAGAGACCGATTTGAGTGACATACTGTAGCTGCCTGTGCGTGTGTTAGCGAAGGAGAGAGGGAAGTGGAGACTGAGACGGGGTTTCGGCAAGTGGCAACATTACTTTCAGTTTATTGCTCAAAAGGACAAAAATATTTGTGTGAAATGTAGGCTACTCTAGTAAACCCTAAGATTATTACATTACATCAGAACAAAATATGTGGATATGAAAACATGTATATAGGCTATAGAACTAAATGAACGATCTCTATTTTCTAATTACACTAAATATTTAATTAAGTTTCGTGGACATTTTATAAAACATGCATCTTAGGCTCATTTTGTAAACATAAATAACTGATTAGATGCGCAAACTGGGTGCCGTTGCGGAGATAGGCTAACTTCCCAAATAGCAAACTGACATTGAATCAACGTGAAAATATGACATCGAAACAACGTTGATCTGACATTGTTTTGCTCATCGAATTAACGTTGAACCAACGTCAGACGCGTCATTCTTTCAAAACTAACGGAAAATCAACTTGAAATCAACGCGTTGTTTCAACGTTATGAAAGCAAACCAATTTTCGATTGTCATTTAGCTTTGAAGAATGCCGCATCTGACGTTGGTTCAACGTTAATTCGATGAGCAAAATCAACGTTGTTTCAATGTCATGAGAGACGTCGTTTCCACGTTGATTCAATGTCAGGTTGCTGTCTGGGTTACATGCTATGTGCAGATTCGGCTTCTTGAAGTCGTTCATCCTCGCTAAAAAGCCGTGCACTTCAAGTGAAATGGGGTTTTGCGCGTCAACAACGACATCATTTTTGCCGCGCACACCTTCGCGCTCGTGCGGACGTGTCGAGTATAAAACAACCCAGATAGCAGACTGACATTAAATCAACGTGGAAATATGACATCGAAACAACGTTGATCTGACATTGTTTTGCTCATCGAATTAACGTTGAACCAACGTCAGACGCGTCATTCTTTCAAAACTAACGGAAAATCAACTTGAAATCAACGCGTTGTTTCAACGTTATGAAAGCAAACCAATTTTCGATTTCATTTAGCTTTGAAGAATGCCGCGTCTGACGTTGGTTCAACGTTAATTCGATGAGCAAATCAACGTTGTTTCAATGTCATGAGAGACGTCGTTTCCACGTTGATTCAATGTCAGTTTGCTATCTGGGAAGGCTCGGAACTCTTGGATAACACAAAACGAAATGAACAGGATTGTTGCAGGGTTCATTGTAGAAGACATGCTTCCCCTGTCGACCATTAATCCCCAAGTTTAGGTTTAGAAAAATGCATTTTAAATTAAGATTAAGAATGTTATGGGATAAAGTG
Organism: Pimephales promelas; assembly: GCF_016745375.1. Next base: position 7,802,223 of record NW_024121133.1, read on the forward strand.
ACCTTTATTTTATTATTTTTCATTGACCTCTTCATTTTTTGTTTTTTATCGTCAAATAAAAAGCTGGTTTTGTTCTCAGGAGAAGAGTTTTATTCTCCCAAAGCCTGTGTTTTGACACTTCACTTGTGTGTTGAACCCCATTTTAAAATGACCCCACCATAGCCTCCTTTATCCTGTTGTTTGTGAATTTTACAGTGCGGCAGCAGACAGGGATATTGTTCTTTCATACCATTTTGTATAAATTTGTACAATAAAGTGATGATAGGGTAAAAAGTGATGATAGGCTATGATGTTTGTCCATGTATCTACACGGAAACGGGAAAGTAATAAGTAGTGAAGTTACTTTTCCAACGCAGTAACTAGTAAAGTAATCGCATTACAATTTACAGAAGTAACTAGTAACTAATTACTTTTTTTGAGTAACTACCCCAACACTGGTTGGGCACCAACAAACCGGAATTTGAAAATGCCTCATGTTCATTTTCAAGCACCACACCAGTAACAATTTTTTTTTGACAATGGACAGAAGTGTGGAAGTTCTTGGTCTGCATCTGGATACTCTATCTGGCACGTGTAATGATGACGCAGTGAATGGTGACAATTCTCTCAGACCAATCAGCAGTCAGCATTGTTTTCACGTGACATTTTAGTATCGCCTTAGCTCGCTCAGAACCTCGCCAGAGGTGGTGCAAAAAAGTAGCCAAAAGTAGGAACAGGTACAACTTTTACACAGTGGAAAACCAAACAAAGGCGAGCCGAGCCGAGTCGAGTCGAGTTGGTGCTGTGTAGTGGAAAAGCGCCATTATTAGTCAATGAGTTAGTCAAAAGTAGTTATTTTCAGCATACGCTTCATTCTTCTTTCTCCAGACATACCGCTGATCCATAGGGGCGAAAACAGAATCCCAAAAAATCTGTGGCTTATTCAAACGATTTTGAGCAAATTGGAGCCGACCTTACTTGTGCTTTTGGGTCAGAAGTGGTGTATTCTGTACATCTTGAAGTTCTGGCATGGAAACCAAATGCGTTTAATACATGCTTTACTCTGCAGATGAAACCTCAGTGCCTGTTGCTACCAAGTCTTCCAGTCAGGGTTTTTCTGAACCTGCCTTCTCAGAAATCTGGTTGCAGCCGTTGATAGCTTCCCTCTCTGCCTTGTCCAGGTAGTGTAACTTTGAACTGGCAAACTATGCTTACAACAGTGTCTCCAAGAACATTTAGTGCTTTCGATATCTTTTTGTATATGTTCCTTGTCTGTGAAGGGCGATGATATCTTCTCTTAGTTTTTTAAACCATTCTTTTGAACATATTTCTAACATGCAGTCAAACGTGACTCAACAAATCTAGCCAGTTCAGCTATTTCATGTGTTCTAACACAAACACTCCTGGTGAAACTAATGAAGTCCTTTATTAGTTGCATCAGATGTGCTTGAGACAATCTGTTTTGCAGATTTGTGCTGTTATGAGGGATTCTATTCAGGGGGTTGAATTATTTTGAGACTTCAGAAGTCATTAAAATATGCATTTTCAGTTGAATTTGGGAAAACCACTTTAAAAAAATTGTTGTGTTGAGCTATTTTTTTATATTTTTGTATGATTTGTTCATTGCAAACCACTGTAAATTTTGCAAATAAATTTGTAATCGGGTTGAATAATTTTGATTTCAACTGTACCCTATCCCAGCCAGGGATACGGGGTGTTATCTGGGTTCAGGCCAAATTCCATGTCAAATATGCATACTCTTTTACTCTTCTACTCTTTTTTTAATGGCGTTAACACAAACCTATTTTAACAGCGTTAATTTTTATATTGCACGACTAACGGTGTGTAGTCCAAAATGGATACCACTAAGATTCTGAATGGAAAGTTTACTTTAAAAATAATTTTATTATTTATAATTTTATTTAATTTTAATTTGCCAAATGGTTCCATTGACAAGACCAACGTGATCTGTGTGTTTTGTCGTTGTGAACTGAGCTATTATCATCGCAGCACGTCCAATCTGAAATACCACTTTGTGATGATGAACCTGTAGGTTATCACCATGTGAACATCGGTTCACAGTGTTGTTGTTTACATTGTCTTTTTGTTTAATGTTATAATTGTTTTCATATTGTTTATCTTTGATTAAGGATATTATTTGTGATTATGTATCTGATTTATATGCAAGAACACTGATATTGAATGTTTCCATTGTCAGGGGAGTTATTCGACCCCTACAGTTGGTATGACCCACTAGTTTTGGCGGGAAAATAGCATATATAAAGGAGTGAGGCTAATTGAGTGGGGAGAGACGGGCCATGTGCCAGTACTAGTACAGTCCAATGCTGTAGGATGTGTCGTGATTGTCAGAGGTTTGTTCCTCGAGGCTGGATTTGATGCCATGTTTTTGCTGCTTTCAGCATGTTTTATTTATGTTTTGTAATGTTTATTTTGAGTATTTTTTGATGATTTCTTTTGTTTATTTTTGAACTTGATTTGGAGCACGTGTGCTGAGACAGCTGTCCTCAATAAATTCACCTTCAACGATTTCCTGCATGGTACTCCAGTTATTCCATCCTTTCCCGGGCCTATCGGCAAACAAATTGATGCAACGACTCAGGGTAATGGTATTCAACTAGACCTCTGACAACAAATCAGTGTGGCATTCTAACATCAGGCGGCTGTAGTTGAAACCACATCCCGACACACTTGATGATGGCCAAGCCCACACACACAACTGATGCGAATTCTCCGCCTCCTCGTCAATATCAGGACCTCGTCAGTATTTCTTTCACTCTTTTATTGATGGACAGTGTTACATTGAGAGATTATTCGCTCCAAGTGAGCACGTTAGTGTAAAATTGAACAATGTCGTTTTCAATAAAAAAAACATTTGCACAAAGCAAGCCGATCCACTTCTCCGTGTTGATAAGGGCATTAAAATGAGAAAAAAATGGGACAAAAAGAAATCAAGAGAGCTTTATAATAGATAAAAAATGTGTGATTAATTGCGATTAATCGAGAGTTAACTATGACATTAATGCGATTAATCACGATTAAATATTTGAATTGTTTGACAGATCTAGTGTGAACTTATAAAACATTATTATAAACTTCTGATTCTACACCGAAAGCAATTTTAAAGGTCAGGTTAGAAATATCTAAACAGCCAAATGACATTTCTGCAAAATGATATTATGTTCTTCTTGCCTATGTCACAACACTTTCCAAGTGAAATGTCCAGTGAGTGTTGGTTAAAGCGTGTTCAGTTTCATATACGAAACAGATGAACATGAATCTGGCAATGTTTTATTACTGTATGTTGGTTGTACTGTAGGTATCACAGCAGTTCAGAAATTAAATGTCTGGTGAGTGGTTCTTAAAGGTTAATTCTCTATTCAGTTTGAAGATAACATTGCTGAAACCTAATCTAAACCTAATTGACAGTGTTAACAAAAGCAAAAGTGAGATACAAAGACATTTGCCGAAGCTGCATGCCATTTAAGCTGGCTTCAAGTCTTTGAGCACTTTTATTGTGGCTCATATTTCACAGGACAGGTGTGTTGGAACTAAAGGAAATTGGCCCTCGAGGAGCAGGATTGGACATTCTTGTCACAGAACTTTACAGTATATCTACATATGTCCACCAGGAGGAAGCATTCCACCACTCAATGCTCTGTTGTGTGTTGAAATCGCCAGTGCGTTTATTGTGAACAGGGTAAGTATTTGTTAACAAATTATAGAAATCCATCAATCTTTTCTGCCAAATATCCCAGCTTCGTTGGGTATCATGAACAAAAGACGTTTATTTAAACAGACATATCTGTTTATTTTCCTTTGACATTGATTAGAGGGCTAACTTTCACCTCCAACATGAGCTGAATTTGGTTTGTAAATGGCAAGGTTTTGTTTATGTCCCAACAGGTTGGATGAGTTGTCTTCCTGTTTGAGATGCAGGACTCTACTGCTTGCTGCCGTGTTCATTCGATGTGAAGGTTTATTCTGAATCCCTGTGGCAGGCTACTAGCTGGCCTCAAGCAAATCAATATATTCAATCAAAAGATCTCCCTTGAGAAAGGAGGATGAGCAAGAAAGTTGGGGAAGGGGGCATGGTTTGTTTCTTTTGTATTATTAATCACCTGCTGGCAATAACAATCTTAAAATGATCTGCTACATGTGTTTGGAATCCTTGAGATGGTCAGTCATGATTTATCAGTTTGACTCAGGAAAAGGCGATGTATCTCTAACAATGGTCCAAAATAAACTTTTTGTCACATCTGTCAATGGCAGGTGAATTTCAAAAGCCTGGATGGAGTCAATGACCCTCTGCTTTTAAACAACAACAGCAAAAAAAAACAAAAAAAACCTGTTTTATTATGCATTCCTTTTAATTAACGTTTGAATAAGTTTCAATAAAAATGTTGAGCAAAAAGCTTAGACAATTGTGTTTTCATTATCATATCATTTGTTTGCTTATCATATTATTTGTTTTTGCTTCTTTTTTAGTCAGGGGATTGAGGGTAGTCAGTAGACAGGGTGGTCAGTACCCTTTCCAAAAATGTGTAATAGCGCCCCCTGTATAACAGTGAAAGCAGGACATTTCTGTCAATGGTGGGGAAGTGTTGTCTACCCAGCACGACAAGCAAGAAAAATTCTTAATCGTGCAGATGATTTACCATTGTGTTCCTTCAATTTATAAATCGAAAAAATAAATTGTGCACATGATAGCAAATCAGGGGAACGAAATAGGCTAAATTGTGCGCACGATTTACTAAATTGTTGCCTTTATTTAGAAATTGTGCACACGATTTAGCCTATTTTTTTCTTTCACGTCATTTTGTTTCACAAATTACGGAAATTTCCACCAATGAGGACAGAGTTGAAGTTGAAGTCACGGTTTCCATCTTTCTCTGGTTAAGGAAATAATCCTGCTACGGGATTGTTTCTTGATCGACCCAATCTCATTGGAAAGTGTAACTATTTTACGAGGTGGTGATTTCACATGAATTCACATGATTTCACATGTGAATTCACATGAAAACGATTGTTTGGAAACACCCCTAAGCAGATTATACGAAACTGTATGAATGAGATTAGCAACCAGTTCGCCATAGTGTAAAATAGTTACACATTGGCATTGCCATAAGAATATGTTGGTATTGATTGTGTCTTGACTTGATATATCAATTTACCCTGTATAAACTTACTGGTCAACTCGTGAGTAACTAATTTTATTTGGTGTTTAGCTGGTTTAACAGGACCAGTCTGTCACAAGTTTTGCTTGAGTTCTTGTCCCTGTGTTTTGGTTTGACCTAGTTTTCTTTGTATTCAGTTTTCTCACCACTTGTTTGTCACTATGGATCCTGATGATCCCTCGCCTGTTTGTTGTTCTGTTGATTGCCATCCAGGTGTATTTTAGCCCTCATCCTCTCCAGTTACTTGTATTAAAATTTACCTAAAATAGGTAAACATGAAACTGGTACAGTAATTGCAATAAATGTGGATATTCAGAAACAGTAAATCATATATTACTAGAATCTATAGCATACAACAGAGAAAGACTTGAATTAATTCAGTCACTAAGGATAAGGGTGTAAGCAATTATTCGCTTAAGGAAATATTAGGAGAAGGAACAAATTATATAATACATGGGAATTTATTAAAAATTTTAAACGATACAGAAGTTTCTTCTTCTTTTTTTTTACTACAACAAATGTGTAGCCTGTCATTCCAGACCTACATGTCTGGGAACTCATCATTGACAGGGCTCAATCCGAGGGGCGGGATAAACGGAATTCAAATTCTCTCTTGATATATATTAAATATTTACCGTATCCAGTCAGCAAAACTCCGAACACATCTTTTTTTTTTTTGACTTAAGTGCCATTCTTTATTCTGATTTCAAAGAAAAACTTAAGTTCAAATCATCCAGAGTGGCGGTCAAAGCCGAATCGAAGACAGCTGTTCGCCAGCAGCAGCCATTCTTTGTTTTCAAGTAGCAGTGAACTGTCACAACACTGTCTTCATTGTTTTCATTAACGAAATGAACGAGTTGACTCAAAAAAAGATTTGTTCATTTTGATGAACAAGTTTGAATAGGAGAGTCACGAACACGTGTGCATCATAGAGCAAGGCGACCATTTGAACTTATAAAACTTAAACTTTGTTATTTTTTTTTTTAAATGACCAATCGTTTCGCTTGATACGACCATTATTCATCATCTGAAATCGTTTAAAGCCCTTTGAACAGTTTGCAGTTTGCACTAAAACTGTCTTTTGGACCTTGAACCGTTTGTTTCCCATTGAAGTCCATTATACGGAGAAAAATACTGGTATGTTTTCATCAAAAACCTTAATTTGTTTTCGACTGAAGAAAGAATGACATGGATATCTTGGATGACATGGGGGTGAGTGAAGTAAAGTTTTTTTAAAAAGTGAACTACGCCTTTAAGCCCGCCCGCCGACTCTATACACGATGTGATTGGCATGATCAGAGTTTGGGTTTTCCAGCTAAAACGTCTATGGAGAGTTGCTAGACCACACTGGCTGTGAAATAATTTTTGCTGCTGCTAGGATGCGTCTAGATTTCTAGGCTAACAAATGTATTCAAACAAGAAGTGCTCCATACTCCAATCCAGTAGGTGGCGGACAATGCACCTTAATGTTGGTTTGCCAACCGCCATTTAAACAGAAGAAGAAAAATTTATTTGTCTTTTTCTGATGTTGTTATGCTAAAGTGTTACTTGTCTTTTAGATTACAGCAAGTGTGCCACAGTCTTAGTTGGCTTGAATGTTTTTACCCCTTTACCCCTAGAATCCTACACCTATCCATCATGGCAGACACAATGGTAAGTGCTTTTGGCAGTGACACGATAACATCGGTCCCGTCGGGCTGAAATGCAATTAACATTTGCTGAAGAAGCACAGAATAACACATGGTTACTTTCAGACAGGCTTGTGAAGAACGTTATGTTGTCTCAGTTTGATGCTACTGATACAAAACTGTCATAAATTTCAGCAATGATAAGCCATGCCACAATCTGTAATCAAAATTAAATCCTCTCGCCGACTTCTTTGAGATATCTTTAGGCATCCTGAAACAAATTCAGAAGTTCCAAACCTTAAATGAGTTCAAAATAAGCTGGTGTTGGTACTCAGATTTATGTGTTTTATAATCCTTTTTTTTTCTTTGCATAGTAGGTTTCTGCTCTAGCCATTGGCCCACAATGATGCAACAGTTGGAGCATGTACAAGTCAATCAACAGGCAGACTTAGGCGAGAGATCAGTGTTTGGTGAGACTAATTGTGAGCTAAAATAAACATGTCACTCACACCTTTCACATCGCCTTGCACCTATTGAACACAGTGAGTCCAGACAGGGTGTGTATATAGATCCATGGTGCCAAGTAGATGACGACAAGCATTTGTTTGTGTATTTGTTTATATAAAATGGAGTTCTTCATCAAAATATGGGTGTAATTTAAATCAGCACTTTAAAATGTTTAAAACATTTTAAAATTGAATTTGAAAGCTAGAATGCAGGTTCAGTACACAATAACAATTTTTTGTAGGACTTATTATAACCTTTTAAGGGTGGGTTACTAAAATAGGTTTTAACATACTTTTCACATATTTGACATTATGACACACATTTGATATATATCTGCGTCTCATATCGACGCTAAAGGGTGCATCGGATGTAGACGCAATGGCAAAAGCCAAAGTATATGACGCCTTGGGATGAGAACGGGCTGGATAATGGATATTGCAATGTTAATGCATTTATAATGGATCTATACAGGTGGAGCTGGGGGAGGTGGAGGGTTCCTAAAAGTGTGTTGCAGACTGCTAACAAACACTACTGTTTTTTTTAATATTGAGCTGTAACTCACTGGCCATTGCAACAACCAAACAGCTGCGCTATGCAGATGACGGTGCAATTGCGACCAAATTATTTAAAGGGACACTCCACCCATTTGCTTTAAGATTTCCATTGTTAGAAATCCAGTTATACTATTGAATGGTCGTGCAACACTCTCATTTTCCCCTGAGACGAGATAAATCTGGTATTTACCTTTTTCACTTCCTCCTACAATGAAGCAAAAATCGTAATTTTACGTCATTATAGAAATCCCCCCTTCTTACACTTCCTCCTACAAAGACTACAAGCACTAGTTCCCACCCTTTCAAACCCGCCCATAGGGGGTTGGACCTAATGCGCCAACAGACCTATCACAGATCAGTGCCAGTGTGTTTGATTTCACCGGAAGAAACTTTTTGAAAATATGGACGACGGTACTGAATACGCAGACGGATACATAATGGAAAGGGTTGGGTACCGAAACGCGGTGCCAATAGACGAATCCGGCGAAACTACCGGAAGTAAGCGGGCGCCATTACTGAGCTGTTGCTGTGTAGCGTTGCGCCATTGCCTCCTATTGTTTTAGTTGCAACTTGCGTCCACTGGAATAAACAGCCCGCGATTTACGACTGTCACTAACGTTACAACGTTATCCCTTGTATAATGTGGAGTGGGTAAACAGTTTCCGTTATAAATTGTTTCAATGGTGGCAGTAAAATTTCGATTTTGAAGAGAAAACATTGTGAATACCCCGGGTCGAGTGCCCCTGTCTGGTGCCGTACGGTTTACAGATTTCCTGGGCGAGTACAAGACGTGGACATTCGCGTATAATAACAATTATTTAATGACATATGTAAAAAAAATATAATAAATATGTGATATAGTGATCAGCAAAATCTCCTCTCTTGCTATTTTTTCTATTCAATTAACATGCTATGGTCATTAAATGGCTTTCCTGAGCTAAATGTAACGTTATGTGACATAATTGTTTTCCTGCTGTTATATTGACCTCTTTCCATGGTTTAAAAACACTAATTGGTCGATATTATGTATACTTTCTAGCTGTAACGTTACCTTACCCTTGCCTGTTGCAATGTGAAAATGAGATAAATAATGGACACAAATGAAAAACATGAATTTGTTTATTTGATTTCATTCATTTATTTATTTATTGTTGCCAAATGGACAGATCTTTTTATAGTTTCCTCGTTAGCAAACGTTAGCCTAGCTAGCTTGCCAAGCTATTTTCATAAATAACGTTAATCTGTAAGATCGTTTGTACCTTCATCTGTGACTAGAGGCCACTGCAGTCACAGATCAAACCAACAAGTCATTCTGCCTGGCTGTAGCTGTCATCGAGGGTGAGTTTGCGTTATCACCGAGGTTTGTTTACATACCGGTGCATATGTCTATATGCCTGTGTAACAGCTCAGTAATGGCGTCGCCACAAGATGGCAGCCTACACTGATCGCTCGTCGGATTCGTCTATAGGGAACTGGTTCCGATGTAAATGGTAATAACCAAAATAACCAAAAATGGTAATACCGAATAAGAACTAAAATTTCAGTCACTGAGTCTCTGTGTCATGAGACACACACACACGCAAAGTCTCTCGCTCTTGCTCGCTCGCTCTAGATTCTGGGAGAATTTAACTAATTTCCAGGCATCAGGAAGCCGTTATCAATATGCGGGAGACTCCCGTAATGTCTGGTAGCAAGGCGATTAATGAAAATACCGAAGACAAAACGCTCCAAGGTTTGGCTACATTTCACGTGTAAAATTACGTGTCAGAGTAAGTGTGGGGATTGTCTGAAGCCCATATAGAATCACGCCAATCCATTGGCTGATGGCGCGGGCGCCGCCTTGACGCTCTTATGTTATATTAGCGCGCATTATCTGATTTCATTGTGCGAAATGATTTTGCAGGTAGTGTAGAGTGGAGCTCAACTCTAGTCTATATTGATGGGCGGAGTAGAGGGAGGGGCCTGTGGACCTGAGCATTGCAATGCACTATGGGGATTGTTGTCTACAATCCACAAGCACTAAAAAGTCATTTTCTGCCTTTTATCGGCCAAGAAGGACCCAAATTAGACATATATAATACTATTCGACTACATATATGACCCACTATCAATACATAATTATGTCTCCACCGGTGGAATTACCCTTTAAGGACCCATCAACCTGCACCATCTAGAGTTTCATGAACTAGGTATCTTTAGATTGATTAAATATCATCTTAAATTTGTGGTAACACTTTGCAATAACTGTAATCAATTGCTTAATTATCTAGATTTTTCCATTTTCTATATTAAATATAAGTGATGCTCGTCTGTATAATACTGTCAAGAAATGTAGCCTATTTACACCACAATTGATCAAACTATTGAAATGCTAAGGACAAGCAGAAATTGTCTACGTTTGTGAATCGGACATGGGTACAACATGATGGATTTGAGTGGTTTGAATGGGGACAAAACTGTCATCCAATATTACTATGTTTCATCACTGTCTATAAAACAGGCCTACATCATGCCACTTGCACTGTACTTACAATAGCAATGTCAGCATCGTGATTAAAGGAAATTCGACTGCCCTGACTTCAAGTTGACAGTCAATTCATCACAGAAGGTTTATCAAAGCTCGGTTTGATCTGATACTAGGGCTTGGGCACTGCTCTCAATCATTTGTCACTTTGGGACATCTGTCATCTTCTTCTAACCTTGTTATGGCACCATTTTCAAGCGCAGCTGGGGCTTATTTGACATAGCTTTCAAAGAACATGAGAATAGATTATAGACCATTTAGGGGCATATTTAATCTCATGCTATAGATCATGATCACTATCTATGACAAACTTATCTTATTTAATATTCTCATTGGCATGAACTTACCCTATTAAGTGTTGGTCGAGATGATGAACCAGCAAGTCATAGCTGGTTGAATAACATGATATTTCTGGTGAAGCTGGTTGATAGACACATTCTCATTCCAAGACGTCATCTGACTGACGCTTTTGGCCATACGTCAACATCCAACGTTTTAGGGTACCCTTTAAAGCTTTACCTTTAGCGTCAGTTAGATGACGCGGGTAGGTTTAGGTCTGGGGTAGGGTTAGGATTAGATAGCACCATCTAACCGACGTTAAAGGGTACCCTAAAACGTTGGATGTTGACGTATGGTCAAAAGCGTCAGTTAGATGGCATCTTGGGATGAGAACGGGCAGGGTTGATCAAGAAAGTCTTGCTGGTTTAATGGGATAGTTCACCTAAACATGATCATTATGTCATCATTTACTCACTCTTGTCCCATTTGAACACTAAAGACGTTTGGAAAATGTTTCAATTGTTAGACCTAAAATGGACCACATTGACTGTCAGACAAAAAATAAACCTCTTTCAAAAAGTTTTTTTTGTTTCAAAAAGTTTTTGTTGTTGTTGTTGTATTTAACAGTAGAAAGAAAGTGTAATGCCATATAAAAAATAAAAAAAATAAAATGATGATAATAATAATAAAAAAAACATATAATGGAAGTTTGTTTCTGCCACAGAATAAAAAAAATAGAAAAATATTTTCTCACAATTCTGAAAAAAGAGAGCATTGTGAATAAATGCTGAGAAATAAAGAACACAAAAATATATACTTTTTCCAATCTCTTAATTCTGACTTTCTTTCTCAGAATTAGCACAAAGTTTAGAAGTTTAAATCTCTCAATTCTGAGAAAAAATGCAATTATGTTCTTTATTTCTCTGCATTTTTTCCATGGTTTATAATTCTCTCTTTTTGTCTCAGAATTGTGAGGGACAGAAACAAGCTACTATACCATAAGTATTTTTCATTCTGTTGTTTTGTACAAATTTCGGCAGTGAGAGAGTTCATTCATTTTCATGCTTTCCCAGAAAGTTTAAAAATGGCCAGTTGCATGCGTTTGTGCCCAAACATATTGCTCTTTTAAATGTAGCAGGACTCTTTTGACGGACATAGGTGGTGTTTTATCATTTCATTTCATTTTGTCTATTTGAGAGCTATAATTACTTACAGAGGCATGGAAGCCTCCGTTTAAAATTACACGTCTCTTGTACTGTAGCGCGTAGTGTTTCCCCAATGTATATTTTTACCCGCTCTATTTTAATCCTCTGTTATTATTTTTCATTTTGAATTCTTTTCTTTAATCATTATGTTCTGCTCAGTGTTTTCTTCGACAGGCCAAAGGAGACTTAAGGCAAAGTGTTTTCGCTCAAAGTCTTTTATTTTCCTTTGCCATGGAAGACTAAAGCACAGACACTGTTATTGAGAACAGACATCATTTTAACACTAAACTAATCAGGATATATACAGTGGTTAAAGTGGGATTTGGCAGGTGGGGGAAACCTCACCATAAATATATGAATGGTTTAAATGCTCTCTGCATATGGTCTTTCTTTGTTTACAGTTGGATGGCCACAAATTAAAATGGAAGTCTGCTTAAGACCAACCAAACTGCCTGTAAGTTTACCAACCAAAATATCACAAGGTCGTCTATCCGCTAGTCTGCCCTGTCTGATTTCGAGCCAGTCCACCAACCTCATCCCGGGACATTGTGTGACCAAGGAAGGTGCTTGTTCCCGTAAATGGGGGGGGTGGGCTGAGTGGCTATTAACTGCTCACACGCAAGCTTCCCCAAATCACGCATGTACGCACAGTCCCGGCTCCTGCATTCACTGACAATTACACGCCCCGTTGGATGTCCTTATATTAAAAGCTTCCTTTGTTGGGTGCCGCCCACTAAATAGCTCGCATGTGTTACCGTTTTCTTAGGTTTATCAAGAGCAGCTGTTGGGGAAATGGAGGGACGAATGGGAGCTATCATTGCATTAACCTGCCCGTTAACCCTGCCATACACTGACGGGCCCAACAAGGGCGCAGTGACAGAGACGGTTTTGTCTATAGGCCCACTCATCCCATCATGCCTACAATGAAGTTATACTGCACAGTAATTTCACATTTAAATATGATGAAGTGTGTCTTTTTTAGGTCTCAATTCTGCAAAGGCAACTATAAGTCAGCCATGTTTTGTTTGTTTCAGAAAATAAATAGAACATTTATTTCAATGTGCTTAATTGACATGAAAATTTCACAATATTCTTAAAAACAGACTTATTTGTCTTTACGGTAAATGATAATGATTTATTATAACTGTGTTTTGTTGTTGTTGTTGCTGCTGCTGCTATGTTCGTTATCTTGGAGACTCTCATTAGATACTCAATGATGTGATACATAATTTTTAAAACGATCAAAAAAGAACATCATCCTATCTTTATTCCAGTCATTTAGTGGACAGTGGATGCTGCCATTACACTCTGAACTGTCAAACCGCTAGTGGCGTAACAGATCTTTGATTGTTGGACAAGGAGGATTTGATTAAAGAAATACTTCTGTCTTCTAATACAGTCTTCTGACTTCCTCCTCCACAACTGCCATTTGTTTTTTTTTTTACAAATCTTTTAGGCCACATAGAAATGATCTTGAGATACAATCATATCTAAATGACCACTAAAAAAAAGAAAATAAAATAAAATAAAAGAAAAATCAGTTCCAACTTACACAATGTACCCGACTAAACTTTGTAAATGGCTTTGGAGAACTCTCAAGTTTATGCCTGGTACATATTGTACGGTTTTGGGCTTTCCCAGATGAAAGATGACCAATCATGATGATTTCCGTGGTCATGGCTCCTAAATGTGGATCCTACGTCGTACAGTGAGAGAGGTTAAAGAAAAATCTAATATTTTTAATATTTTAATGATTTTTTTATATATAAAACAAAGATTTTTATAAAAACAGTTTCAGAAATGTTGCCTGATCGTCTCACAGTGTGTTTGCTGCTACAACCTACGTAGTCACTATAAAATTGGAACATAAAATGGCGTATTGATCAATGGTGGCGGTAAAACTTAAAAGAGTAGTTCACTTTAAAAAAAAAAAAAAAACTTTTGCTGATAATTTACTCACCGCCATGTCATCCAAGATATCCATGTCTTTTTTCTTCAGTCGAAAAGAAATTAAGGTTTTTGAAGAAAACTTTCCAGCATTTTTCAATGGGAACCAAACAGTTCAATGTCCAAAAGACACTTTCAGTACAAACTGCAAACTGTTCAAAGGGCTTTAAATGATTCTAGACGATGAATAATGGTCTTCTCAAGAGAAACGATCGCTCATTTAATAAATAAATAATGAAGTTTAAATTTTATAAGCTCAAATGCTCGCCTTGCGCAGTTCTGTGACGCACGTTTGTGACTTTCCTGTTCAAACACATTCATCAAAATGAACGAATCTTTTTCCGAGTCATTTGGTTCATTCAACAAACGAAACGAATGAATTGAAAAAAGATTTGTTTATTTTGATGAACGAGTTCGAACAGGAGAGTCACGAACGCGCGTCACAGAACAGAGCAAGGAGACCATTTGAGCTTATAAAACTTAAACTTTATTTCTTTTTAAAACGAGCGATCATTTCACTTGATAAGAACCTTACTCGTCGTCTGGAATCGTTTAAAGCCCTTTGAACTGTTTGCAGTTTGTACTGAAACTGTCTTTTGGACCTTGAACCGTTTGTTTACCAGTAAAGTGTTTTCATCAAAACCCTTAATTTCTTTTCGACTGAAGAAAGAATAACATGGACATCTTGGATGACATGATGGCGGTGAGTAAATTATCAGCAAAAGTTTCTTGAAAAATGAACTACTATCATCTCTCATCAAACACAAGGGGGAGCCACTGGTCAATAACAGTCTCTAATTCGAAGACATGCAGTTTAATACTGGCGGAGTGTGATGGCTGCATTTCCTATTAGGCATGTCAGTGATGTACAATTAAATGCCTTTTAAAAAAGCAGTGGGAAGAGGCAGAAAAACACGCGTCTATAGCCGAAGTGCCCTTCAGTAGCGAGAGGACCCTGTCGGCTTGGAGTGCACTATGTCTAATTAGAGAGTCCGGCTTTTGCACGCTTCACTCAGGATGTTGTTCTGAATACTCAATGAAGAATGTTGCCACGTATTTCACTTTTTTTTCCCTTCCCGTTTTGTCTTCTCTCGTTACCAGTGCTGTTTTTCTCTCAGGACAGTGTATTGTAGTGAGATTTTCTGGTTGAGTAGCGCTCAAAATTGGTGCAAATCTATGTAGCAGGCCTTCACTAATGTTTCTACCTTCAGGACCTTGTCGGATATTGATTGAGAATAAGATGTGTTCTAATAAATAATATCATACATAATTGAAAAGTTCAGGAGCACCAGTTCAATATCGTTTGCATGGTGCAGAATACTAGATTGAGGATCAGTGTTTTCCTCTAGCGTCAATGCATATTGGTTTTCAGGTATCGGTTACATTTCCTCTAACGTGGATAACTGTGAAGTGAAATGTCCTTACGTTTCTAGAGGTGAATGGATTTCCCAGTTGCGTTCTTAGTGTTAATGCTTTCCGATATATAAAAAAAGTGACATAAGTGAGTCAAGAATGTAGCCTCCATATGGAAAGGAAACACATTAAAAGGGGGAAATGAAGGTTAAATAGGAATACATTGAAGCAACCGTTCTTAATTATAATTGTTTTCTGGTGTTAACAGTTCGTGCAATTAGCAAATGGTTAGATTGCGCTCATTTTCACCATTTCGGACGGTTTGCACTTGTGGCCTGTGCATTTTTTGGTGTTATGAATCGAGCACATGGCTGTAATTTGATCGGGTAGTCCTCCCTTTTCCCAGGCCTCTAGTCTGCTCAGCTCCTAGAGGGACTTATTAAGATCCATATTTCTCTAGCAGACTATTTCTGAGATTTACACAAGCAATAACACCTGGTCTCCATGTTGCCAAGGTGGATGTTAAGGTTCATGTTTGGTTGTTGGTTTTTGAAAGAGTCTGCAGACAACACCAACTAACACATGAATCTAGTAGCCTACTCCATCTGAGAAATAAGAAAAACATTGTAGTGAAAGGTAAAAATATGCTTGGGGAGAAAGGTTAGGAGTAAGCAAATCCCCAAATGAGTTTTAATTTCATGTATTTGTCTGTATTGTGAAGTTATATTTCCATAACCCTCTCAAACAGGCCAGTTTTGACCATCATTTTGTGTTTTGCATTAACATGTCATACATAATGTCACAGTCTTACAATGTTTTCATTAATTAAAATTATATTCTTATTTATTTTGTATAGCATATATGTTGTATACATATGAGCTAGTGATGTTAAACAGAAACAGCAAACACAATTGAAATGAAATCAACCTTTCTTTCCTTACCCTTGTTATAAATATTGTGAGCAAATCATTTATACAAAATTCAAGTATTTTTTTTTTTTTTTTTCGTATGGCGCTTTTCATTATACAGCTTCATGGAAAATACATGTTTCATCATTCAGTGAGAATGCATTCTGTTGTCAATACACAAACACAAAACAGATCTAAAACAGATGAGCAAATTAAATATTGAGAAATATGATTTAAGATTTTTTTTCCTTTCTTCATATCTAATGAATCCCTCAATGAGAAAGTATCTGAATTTGTTTTCAGACTCTCCTATGCGAGGTCTTGTTGTCATGCACACTGTAGGCAGATGTCTAATAGGAGAAACATCTGTCAATCCTGTAATATGAGCTCACAAGTAACAGTTGGTGCTCAGAGCCCGGAAAGATACAATTTCCGTAAAAAATAAAAATAAAAAGCTGCAGTATAAGACACTTCGTAGCAATGCAGCACAACATTTTTATGCGTGGTTAAAACATTCATTTAAAAATTGTTGTACATGCCCTCGGTATAATTAAGTGTTTCATAATTAGATTTAGAAAAAAAGAAAAGCTTGAAGTAACTTAACATTTGGTGTAAAAAAATAGTACTCATAAATGAAATAACACACATTCCCTCAACAAGCCATGTGATATGAGGAATCACTGCAATTTATGCGCCTACATTCAATGCTTTGGGTCAGAGCTTTATTATTAAGTAGCACTTGCAAACATACACACACGCACACACGTTTCCATGTTTTATAGGGACTTTCCATAGACATAATTATTGTTATACTGTTTATGCTATCCCCCTACACTAACCCCCTAAACCCATCACAGAAAACTTTTACATTTTTACAAAAAAAAACAAACAAAAAAAACATCCATTAGTGTGATTTATACACTGTTAGCCTCAAGGGGACCAACAAATTTCCCAATGAGGACAAGGATTTTGGATTTTTGTGGGAACATTTGCCCCCATAATGTAGGATTTACCAGGCTACACCAAGCGTGCCGCACAAGCCCTCAAAAGTGAAGCCAAAACGTCTCGATCGCCCCCCTGTGACCGGTCCTAGTATAGCTCATAAACCCCGCCTCCCCATGTTATTCAATGGGACGCAAGACCAACTAAACAATTAAGTTACACTTCACATATCCTTTTTCCAAAGACAGTTTCTGTCATTTACTGTAGTTTCTATCACGTTGATGTAATTTCATGTGTTCGTTTTTAAAATAAGTTTGTTTTTAGTTAGTTATGTGATGCTAAAAACGGTGCTCTGACATCATGGTTGACAGCTGTGATTGACCGGTTCTCTGTGCGAGCCGAGGTAGTCACTGAAGCACCAACAGACTTTTTTTAATAATGTTGATTATGTGGTTAGTAGTTGTATTTACCTTATTTTAACGAGGTTCTGCAATCAGCAGACATCATTGGAGAAGAACGAAGCAGACAGAGGCCACTTAATGAAAGTGCGGGGTGTGTGCTTGCGTTTGATTTAGCGAGAATGAGGGCGCGGCCTTGATTTCGTGGCTTTACTTCCTGCTCACGACTGCGCATGTCTGGTCCCGAAAACAGCAACTGCGCAGATTTAGTTCCAAGATGTCAGGGTCATAACGCGACACTGGCGGCTTCAGTTCTCCCTGATGGAAAAGAGCGAAGTGATATGACGTCCATCTTTTTTTACAGTCTATTGGCTACACACACACAGTCCAATCCTCACTATTCTATCCAGACTTTCAGCAGAAGGCTATTTGAATAACTCACCCTATGAAGGAAATCTCTACTTAGATAATATCTCCAATAAATATTTGGGCACTTATGGCGCTTTCCACTGCGTGGTAGCCTCTGACTCGGTTTGCTCTTCCACTGCAGTTTAGTACCGCTTCAAAGTGGGCGGGATTATAGACTGATTGTTATAGCTGCCGTGACATCATTGTAAACGATCGTCGTAAATCCAGCTACCAACCTCAGGAACCACCTCGTCTACTGACCACTACAGCCATTTATTTTTTCAAGATGCGTGCCATTTATATAGCACTTCATACAATAGATTGTTAAAAAGCAAGCATTTTTACAGTATTAAACATGAAGAAAACTGTATTTTTTTTCAAGAACTACAACTTTAATTTCTACTACAGTCACCTAAAGGATTATTAGGATCACCATACTAATACTGTGTTCAACCCCCTTTCGCCTTCAGAACTGCCTTAATTCTACGTGGCATTGATTCAACAAGGTGCTGAAAGCATTCTTTAGAAATGTTGACCCATATTGATAGGATAGCATCTTGCAGTTGATGGAGATTTGTGGAATGAACATCCAGGGCACGAAGCTCCCTTTCCACCACATCCCAAAGATGCTCTATTGGGTTGAGATCTGGTGACTGTGGGGCCATTTTAGTACAGTCAACTCATTGTCATGTTCAAGAAACCAATTTGAAATGATTCCAGCTTTGTGACATGGTGCATTATCCTGCTGGAAGTAGCCATCAGAGGATGGGGACATGGTGGCCATAAAGGGACGGACATGGTCAGAAACAATGCTCAGGTAGGCTGTGACACTTAAATTATGCCCAATTGGCACTAAGGGGCCTATAGTGTGCCAAGTAAACATCCTCCATTACACCACCACCAGCCTGCACAGTGGTAACAAGGCATGATGGATCAATGTTCTCATTCTGTTTACACCAAATTCTGACTCCATCTGAATGTCTCAACAGAAATCGAGACTCATCAGACCAGGCAACATTTTTACAGTCTTCAACTGTCCAATTTTTTAGGATGCTTTAAATGATTCACTTTAGTTTATTGGCACCATTCACAGGTGTAAATTTGACCAAGCAAAGCAAGCTGCAATAATTCTTTAGTGCATTAGCTCTAAGTTGTGACGAATGGCACAGTAACATTCCGGCTTTGTTTAACACTTTGTCGCTTTAAATCACCTATATACATAATATTAACAGCAGCTAGTAACAGTTTAGTCTACAACTTTAAAACAAACGCTCAATGAAAAATACTATGGACTGGCTGAGGCAAATTCAGTTTTTAAATAATATTTTGTTTTAAAAACAGCATGATGTATGTATGCAGTGAAAAGAGCAGGTAGAGATCTGAATGATAAATAGCATCTGTGTCCAAACCACTATTCACAGGAGCCAGCGGCAGGTGATTTTCACATTGTTTATGGAATATACCTGTGGACTTTCTTCATTCCATAAATAAGCGATATGATTGACTGCATAATGGTGTTCCGGATGGTGCATCACGCCACTCATATTACTGAAGTCTTTTGTTTGCCCTAGTTTTCCTTGGCATTGATACATGCCCCAAAAGAAGGTCCTGCAATTGTAGGATCAGATTCTAGTAGAATGGATGGCATAGACGAGACTAGTGTCTGCTCTTGTGCTGTAATTGGTGTATAAATATTCATATGGTTGTACGGTTTCCTCTTTTAGGGGGAGGTTAACCACCACACACTCCATTTCAGGACTTTTCTGGGGCCCGGTAGTGTTAATGTGTCTTCTGCCCTTGGATATGAACATGTGCGCACACACACATGCTTACTGCTAAGGGGGACTTTAACATAATTCATAAATATGGATCACTTTCTGTCAGTATTTTTTTAGTCACTTGCCCCTCCCTCAAGGTTTTTGCGGTACGTTTCTAGCTCATTACCTAATGATTTTATAGCTTTGGAGTCTGATTCATGTTTATGGATGTGAATTGATATCATCCAGTTTCAGGTTTGTAAATTGTGTATGTGTATGCTTGTGTCCATGTGCAGATTTATATGAATCATTATATGAGCATTTTCTGCATTTAATGGAATTAATTAAAAAAGTTATTATTATTTGTTTTCACAGTCAAACAAATCATGCCACAATTATCTAAATATACCTTTTATTTTTTATTTTTACAATTTATAAAGCCAATGGAAGTAAAAAAAAAAATATATATATATAAAATATACAACAAAACTTCAATTAAATTTCTCAATATATCAATTCTTATCTTATCAATAGTCTTATCAATATGGCCTTTCTGTACGGCTGCAAAATTAAATCTAGAAACTAGTTACATAGTGTTTTATTCAAATTAATTGTGAATAAAAGCTTTGTGAGTAAGTCACTGTGGCTTTCTGGCCTTTCTATTATTTAAATTAGCATATTGTAATAAGAAGCCATGAATTTGAGACAAATTGTAAATTGTAAAGAATGTAACTGGGGATTCCTGTCATCTGTCATCATTTTTTTTTCTTTTCTTTTTATTTTTCTTTTTTTATGACCAAAAGTTTTGATTTTTGAAATTCATACTAGAAAATTGCAGTTCATTTGGTTTATTTTTTTAAGAGCTGCTAAAAATATTAACTTTTAATATTTACAGGTCTAATGGTACATGATAATCCGATAATTTTCATATGGTTCTTAGCATGTTCATTTTCTAGGATGTTCTAATTGGTTGAAAGCTTTACTGGATGATTACTAGGGTGTTCTGCATACTGGTTTGAATTAAAAGAGACTTGGACTTTCATAGCTACAAAACTTGAAGGTTCTAGCATGTGTCATTAAAACACCTCTATTATGCTATTTTAAAGGCTCCTAATTTTGTTTTGGGGGGTACTCTGCTCTCATTGGTCTGACAGCCCACATCTGTTGTGATTGTTCGATTGCTTACAGTGCGTGTTGGAAACGAAACTCGCATTGCCATCTAAATTTCCGCTTCAGATCTTCCTCAGCACTTGATACACAGCGATACAAACAGTGACGATGTTTTCGGTTTTACCGTATCAATTCGAGCCCGAGTCCTCTCGACATGTCAACAACATGAACAAAACACTTCCAGGCCTCGACTACAGCTAGTTTTTGAGGGTCAAAGTAGACGTTGTTCCCTTGAAGACCATAGGCTGGCATTATGCAAATTTGTACAAACCTGTGTAGCTTCATACACAAAGTACGAATCGATTATTTATTTTGGGAGGCAACAACTACATTTATCTGAATTTGAAACTTTGCAGACTGTGGCGAGCCGATCTCACGGCAATTCGTACAAATTTTACGAGGTGGCTAATTCCTACAAATTCATACCACCTCAATCGTACAAATTCGTAAGATTTTTGCTAATTCGTACATATTTTACGAGTTACCAGATTCATGTGAATTCGTACGAATGACCAACCTGTGACCCCACCCAGAAACCTACCCATCACTGGGTTTTAGATAAATCGTATGAATTAGTACGAGTAAGGTTGTACGAATTCATACGAATTAGCCGCATTTTAATCACTGGTACGAATTGGTATTGGGATAATGTTGGGCGAGCAGAACGAGGACGAGGGCCGTGGGAGAACGGCGCGAAGCTGGTGGCGTGATTCATTATGAGCGGCACCTGTGTGACGCACTGGTCTCGTATCTCTCATGGAGGAGCGGAAGCACACTGGAAAAAACGATTCCGCATTTTAGTTATTTCAATGTAATTTACTTTCAGTTTCTAAATTTGTTAATTCAACTTACTCATACTATTGAAACTTACTCATATTTCTCAACTATATTAGTTGACTTAACTGGAGTTTGTGTCACCTCAACTTAAAAACATATGCTAAACCAGTAAGGTTAGTCTCATCTTTTATCACGAGATAATATCATGTGAAGCGCGAAACGTGAAGAGTTTATTGGCGGATGATTTAATTCTTTCATTATCAATAATCTGGTAAATATTCGTTAACGAATATGGTGTAATAACTTGTGGAAAGACATACAGTATATGAAGTAATCATCCATGTATTGGCCAGTATTAACGTTTCGGACTGTTGCTAATCCAGTTTGGCCAGTTGGCTAAGTTAACTAACGTTAAATGTCAGCCAACTAAAGGTGAAAATCCATAAAACTAGCCAACTATTACTTATTTTTACTTTTTTTTGCTTATTTTTCATTTTTATTTCCCTGTAGGCTTGTGTGGCTTACGTCAGTTAGACTAATTTTATATGGATGATATTACGATCCTCCCAAAATATAATTTTATATGGATGATATTACGATCCTCCCAAAATATAATTTATATCACAATATGAAAGGTATGTTGATATATCTACACCGAATTCAGTGTTTTTTTTTTTTTTTTTAATGTGAGAGAGACCGATATATATGAATTCCAAAATAGAGAGCAGGAATTTCGTGGCGTAAAATATAACTCCCTTATATATATTATATTATAGCTATTATATATTATATTATATATTATATTATATATTATATTACAGCCCATTCTCACCCCCAAGGCGTCACTTAACTGACGCCTTGGGAAGCATTTGGACATGCTTCAATATCTGACGCTTTAGGCGCCCTTTAGCGTCAGTTAGATGACGCCCTAGGATCGCGTGTACCCTACCCCCACCCCACACCTAAACTTAACCGCGTCCTCTAACTGACGCTTTCCTTTAGCGTCAGTTAGATGACGCCGTAGGATCGCGTCATGTAAGTGACGCTAAAGGGCGCCTAAAACGTCAAATATTGAAGCATGGTCAAAGGTGACGCCTTGGGGTGAGAATGCGTTGTATATTATAGCTTTCATCATGTTCACTCATGTTCACTCTTGGTTCACTTCAAGATCTTTGCGGCAAAATCAGCGAGTCCGAAGCCTTGTTTATACTCGGCGCATCCGCAAGAGCGCGAAGGTGCGCGACGAGGAGCGACGACAGTGAAGATCAAGAGAGGAACAGGCCTGGATTTATGTTGTGTTTTATTATGTGACAGCAGTCATCTGTGAGGGGCTGCTGTCTTTTACCTTCGTTTTGTATTTGTTAATTTTATCATTAAAGTCTGTGAATGTCCCGCCACCTCCTTCCCACAATAACGAACTTTGCTACACAGAACTTTTACATTCACAAACAGCTTAGTAAATACAAGGTAATATCTGAAAAAAAAAAGCATAATTAGGGGCACTTTAACTTTATCATAACTTTATACTTGTCTTCCTCTGTCCAGGTTCAAGACCTCCTGTTGTGTGGTATATCTTCCCAGAGATGTTCTGCTACACCATCATGTCCTCGTAAAAGCAGCAGGAGTTAATGTTGCTTAATTGGATTTCTCTTGCATGAGCATTTTCCTAATGCTGTTAACGCCTCTCCCACTGTGTCACACATTTAATCCATATATCTGCTTACAGATTTGATTTATCCTGGTTTAATATTTTTTATATTTTTGATTTCTTATGTGGAATGATTGTTGTCTGCAATATATTTTGGGTTATTTTTGTGTTGTGTGTTTTACACTGATTGTGCTTTGTCTTTGTGTAAGACCCTGTCCACCATCTTTATAGTATTGAGTATTGACCATGTTTTATGAAAGGGCAAATCTGATTCATCATGTGGTTTTATATTTTACCACCTATATGCTGATTATTGGTACATTTTAAGAGAAAAAAAAGCAACATTTCAATAGTTCTAGAATCTTTGCATATTAATCACTTAATGAAATACACGGTTATAAGTTATAAAATCTCCAGGCACCAATATGCCACCCCGTAATGAAACTTTTCCAATGCATCTGTCACATTATGCTGAATTTCTGTCAATCTTATCACCTTATTACTACAGTGTAGTCGTCACTAACATGTATGCTCTGTTTTGTTCTTCATTTTGTCATTCTGTTCCCACAGATACTGCTTATTTAATGCAATTGTTTCACATTCTAAAATGTTACGTATGAAATATTCAGCATTTCTATATCATTTTGTTACAGAATGCATCTATTTTAAAGACATAAAAAACACCCCAAAAAACTGAGGATGTTTGAGCATGTACAATGGCATTTGTATCAATAAAACCTTTGGAACATGAACAAAATGAAAGAATATCACTAAGCAATCAAATGTACATTATTGATAAAAAATAAATAAAAGCTAAACAAAACTATGTCAAATATAATTATAAATGTCACAGTTTTTCACTGTAAAAAAAATAGTATTTTACAGTACAATCACTTATAATATGACGTTAAACCACAGTTTGTAAATGGAATGGAAGCTTGTTTACACCACTGAATAAAATAAATAAATAAAAATATTTTTATCTCACAATTCAGATCATTTTTTCGCAATTGCTTTGTATAAATCTCTTTTCTTTTTTTTTTACTCAGAATCGTGTGATAAATAATCGCAATTGCAATATATAAAGACAAAATTGTGACAAAGAAGTGCCATTCTTGGTAACACTTTATAATAACTACACGCTAATAATCATTAGTTAAGCATGAGTAAACCATTAATTCATCATTCATAAAGCATTAATAGACATTAATAAGCAGTTCATAAATACAGCTATAAATGCTTTCTTCTTGATTTAAAAGCATATCTATAATTTGTTTAATAATTGTATTTTCATCCTTTATTAATGATCAATTTATCATTTCTAAATGAAGAATTGCATTTTTTATTAACCAGTTATTTAAGAGTTTTCAGTGGTTCATACGATTACTTAGAACGAGTAAGTAAATGATTAATAAACTATTTAAATGTACATTCATACATCTTATTATTCAGACATATAGTGATGGTTACTTAATGTGTTAATAAATGCTTTATTAACATGTATTAATGCTGTAATTAAGGGTTATTTGGGTAGTTATAAAGCATTTAGTAGTGGTCAGTTAACTATGTTCATGAGCTCATCTAAAGTGAGGACTATTCATGCCTTGTAAAGCATTTTTAAAGGCTGTTAAATATTTCTATGTTCTGTATCACTGCGTTGTGTTTGTTACATTTTACTGTTTAGAAGATCGACGAGTCTTTAAATCGCCTTTATAAATGCTTTACAAAGCATGAATAGTCCTCACTTTAGATTAGCTCACAAAAATAGTTAACTAACCACTACTAAATGCTTTATAACTACCTGTATTTACTACATTTACTTACACTTTCTAAGTGATCTTATGAATGACTGACAACTCTTAAACAACTGGTTTGTAAATAATGCTATACTTCATTTAGAAATTATTAATTGATCATTAACAAAGTATGAAAATACAATCATTAAAACGCATTATAGATATGCTTATAAATCAAGAAAAACATGTATAGCTATATTTATAAACTGCATATTAATGTCTATTAATGTTTTATAAATGATGAATTAACTGTTTACTCATGCTTAACTAATGATTAATAGCGTGCAGTTATTATAAAGTGTTACCCAATTCTTTTCTTAAAATTGGACTTTAAATCTCGCAATCTCTAAAACTTTTTTGTACAATGTACCTCAATTAAATTCTGAAGGGCTCACGACCCTCTAGGGTGGAGCAATCTGACAGTTTGGAGTGAACACCTTGTGTCTTGTTAAAGCAGTTCTTCCCCCCCAAATCACTGCAGCATTAGATCCACTACAGCGTCAGGAGAATCATGCTTTTACAGTTCACTCGATAAATCAGTGAACAAGCCCAGGTGTCCATCCGTCATCATCCTATATCATTCTCTACCTTCTCTATTTCCCTCCCTCTCTGTCTCTTCGGGCCTCATCATGGAAAAAGAGGCGATGGTTTTTACAAACACCTCTGCTATTTGAGGCCGAGCGGCTCTTGCCCCCTCCTCCTCTCGATGCATGTCATCGACAAGACTGACAGCTGATGATGAAATACGAGCAAGTGATTTCTCGCCACCCGTCAGTGTGTGAGAGTCCTAAGACCCCGTGTGCGGCTCTGGAACAGATGTGCGGGAAGATTTGTTACAGCTCGTAACTTGTCCACTGCCTCAGGCCGCGAGCTCTGCGAGTCAGCATTCCCTCCCACAACCCCCTGCGAGGGAGCGCTTTTTCTTTACAGAACGCTGAACGTGTGGGCTGACAACACACCGACTCCACCCCTGGGATTACACGCGGAGAACGAGAGACAACACAGCACAAATCCATTTCATAAGATGAGGGACGTGATTGCTATCATGATTATATAAATGCCAGTTAAAAACGGCACCGAGACAAAACAAATGTTATTGGATATATGAATCTGTTAAACTTTTAGTTTTAACATCTTGTTATCTTTTAAGGCCCCGAAGTAGAATAATGAGATCATTTAGAACAAAATCAGGCCAAAACAAGAGTTCGAAACAGCCTGCCAAAGCGAAAGTTTCACTTGCAATCATTTTTGTGATGGAAATAATTTAAGATGGCAGGAAAACGAGTTTTGCGATCAATTCTAAAGTTTCTTGGGGGAAATGCTTTGTAAGGTAATACAAATGTTTTGCAACAGTCACAAGTGAATGCAAAGTTGTTGTTTTTTTTGTCCCATTATAGTCTCCGTAGGAATGAGGTCTGGCCCAAAAATGATGGACGATGTTTCTCCGCTTCCCTCCACTGTAGAAAAATGAAGCCAAACTATCCCAGAAACAGTGATTGCCGATTACGTGATAGAGCCAGAGTCTGCTCGGCAGAGATCCTGAGGTGGAGCCCCGGTGTCAAGGTCCAGCACATACTCTCTCTCATGCAGACTCAATCACAAGCACAGCTGTCAATCATGACATTACAACCCATTTTTATAGCATCAAATAACCAACTAAAACTAAATAAAATTGAAGGTGTATGTATGGTATCTAAAATGACAGATCATATTGTGTAATATGATTTTTTTAGTTTGGCTCTTGTTCCATTCAATTATATGCAGAGGGCGGGGTTTATGACCTATACTGCCATAGATATCCATAATAAAGGCTAGATGTCTCGTCCACACTGCTGGCCAATGGAGGTCGACGTCCTCACCTGGCGGCCATCTTGTCATGAAGACTTGTAGACATGTAGTTATGACACTGCACACTTATGAATAATAAGTGTATCAATAAAAAATCATCCAGAAAAGATATTATGCCACTTTTCACAAGATGTAAAATAAGTCTTTGATGTCCCCAGAATGTGTATGCAAAGTTTCAGCTCAAAATACACAACAGATCATTGTTTACAGCATGTTTAAATTGTCATTTTTTGGGGCTCAGAAAAACGCACTGTTTTAGTGTGTGCCCTTTAAATGCAAATAAGCTGCTGCTGCCGGGACAGGGGGCGGAGATTCACAGTCTCTCAGGACAATTTCATCTCACGGAATGATGATGATATCAGAAACTCCCAGTAATGGTGTTCATTTCGAGTCGGACAATAATGCCTACAGAGTCAGAGTGCTGTATAGAGATGGAACAGGTATAGTTTAGTAGTTTAATTATGCTTATTATAACGTATTTGTCATCTGCTTGTATGTATCTATTATTTATTAATAGCCTACATGTCTGCTGTTTTGAACCAGGACCGAATGATGATCAAACATATACTGATGAGTTTAATAAAGTTTATTGTACATCACACAAAAGATTAAGCGTCAGTTTTACTTCAGAAAATCACCGTAAGAGCTGAGTAAACACAGTAAGTTATAAGAAGTGCGCAAGTTGAGGGAGTTGAGGGAGCATTCCTGTTTTTTGACGTTCGTCAAAAAACTGTTCCACTGACGTCATTAAAGAAGGAAGTAGAGGGATGTAGTCCAAACAGGCCATTCGATGTAGGCTACTTCTGTTAAATAAAATATCTCGCTTGCCATTGAACTTTGGGCTTTATATTTTTACAGATATTATTTTCACTCTAACAACAATATTACACACTAGCTAAAGTTTGTAACATGGGATCACGAAGAACAGGACCTTTAATAACATTTGTAAGAATCCAAAACATTTGTAAATCTGTCAAGATTTCAACGAGATACGAGTATTTGTGTTCGTGCTGATCACTCATCTTACATCAGGAACCACAGATCCCGCCAGAAAGCCTGCCTGTGACAAGATGACCATGGCGTATTCTTCCGAGTTGCCATAATAATAGCAGTAAGTTTAGAAACTATCTCTGGCCAAACTATTTAAAAATAGCAGGGTTATTCTGGATACTCTATTTGGCACGTGTAATGATGACGCAGTGAATGGTGACGATTCTCTCTGACCAATTAGCAGTCGCCATTGTTTTCACATGACATTTTAGTATCGCCTTAGCTCACCTTAGCTCGCTCAGAATCTCGTCGGAGGTGGGACCAAAAAAAAAGTACCCGAAAGCAGGTACAGGTACAACTTTTACACAGTGGAAAACCAAACAAAGGCAAGCCGAGTTGTATCGAGCTGGTACTGTGTAGTGGAAAAACGCCATAAAGGGTGTTCTGTGGAGAAAGCTGAGTAGTATCATCCTCTTTTTCCCAGACATGTGCGGCCATCAATATCCGGGATTCAGTTTTTGCTTTGTGCAGTCACCATTCATTGTTTAAATGCACAGCTTTTGTTTCAATCTAACTGAATTCATTTCATTGGGGAATCTGAATGTAGTGTTTACATGAACGCTAAACAAGGGATCGGTTGACGTGCATTTTAACATTGCTAAGAAAATTCACGCTCCTTCGTGAGAGATTTGAGACCAGTGCGTCTCACAGGTGTCGCTCATCAGTAATCACGCCACCGACCTCGCGTTGTTCTCCCGCGGCCCTCAATAAACACGATGAATGGCAACTATATGTGGCAGTACGAGTTAGTCTGATGAGCTGGTGTTCCCTTGGTCACTCCCCGTGTGAAGCTCCCTCCTATAAATAGCGCGTAATCCTTCTGACGCCCTCTCCTGCTCATCGGTGACCGGAAGTTGCGTTGTGCGTCCGGGTCCCTCTCTCCGTGTGTGCGTTGTTGCGCTAACAGGTAGGGTAGTGGCTTTGCTGTCTCCGTGCGAACATTGTTTCCTGCCGTCCTGCTTACTAGTATTATGTGGTTACTGGCGTTCGTAGATCTCCGGCCAGATGGACGAACTCTCATCTCGTCGTTCAATTCATTGAACCACTGAACACACTGCATTATCAGTGCCGTGGGCACTCGTCGAGCTTTCTCCCTCGGGTACGTCTGAACGATGGGTATGTATCTCAGATGACGTGGGATTTATATCTAGTTTCTTATTAATTGGGGGTTAATGGTAGTTTTTCTTTGTGTAGCTAACAGGAATGAGGCCAGTTTAGCCGGAGATCATCACTAGCTGCACAGGACCGATTCGCTGGCTGCTGTTTTGCTTTTGTCTATTTGCCTGACAACTATATTGTGCCTTTTTTTGCCTTAAGGTGCTGTACATTTCCGTGTTTTATTTATGTCTCTGTTTGCCACATGTGCCACTTTGCCCGGGCCACCGCCTCATTTGTGTAAATAGCATATCAGCGACTGATCGCTGTATGCTCGTCGATCACGGCCACCGGGTAGTTACGGCTGTCTGGCCAAGAGTATGTGGCATTTGGTTCGTGAGTGCTATTGTTTTTATGATACGTGATTAGCTCAAGGGGTTTGGGGCTTTATATTATAATTTTGTCAATGTAAGAAGTTTGTTTTTTTCTGGGTTTGCTTTCTTTTGGTTTGTTTGTTTTGATTCCAATTTAGATTAAAGTTGTATTTATACTTCAATTTGATTTATTTTTTTTGATTTACTGGGTTTGTGTATATATATATATATTTATATATATACCTTTCTTTATACTGCTGTATTATAACCATTGTTGGTTTTGGCAGTCATTTTTTGTGTTTTAAGTTTATTATTTTGATTTACTGGGTTGGGAAATATTTATTTGTTTGTTTCTTGTGATATTTCTACTGCCTTTGTAGAGCCATTGTAGGTTTCGGCAGTTATTGTTTATATTTTGTGAAGGTTATTTTGATTTTGATTTTCTTTGATTATTGAATTGAGAACATTTATTTATTTGTTTATTTTCTTTTGATATTTTTACTGCCCCTTTAGAGCCTTAGTTGGTTCGGGCAGTTATTGTTTATTTTGTGATAAGAAAAATATTGATTTTCTGATTTCTGTATTTTCTTTTTGGTAAATCTTTGTTGAAAGAGTGTGTGTTTTATTTGCGTACTTCTTTGGTTTTCTTTTTTTTTCCTTTCTGTTGCAGTAGCTGAGAGCCGGTGGAGGTATTGGTGTCTGGGTGGTGTTGTCCCCGTTTGGAGTGCTGTGGACTTCCCTGTTTGCATTTGCTATTATTGGGGGGTGTTTGTGTGTTTACTGGGGGGGTGTTCTGGGATCTTTTACCACCTTTTGAATACTTTGCCTCCATCGGTAAGCCTCAGCAATTTTGTTTTTTTTGTTTGTTTTTTGTTTGTTTTGTGTTCTCTTCCCCGAGAGACAATTGTTTTAAACTGTTAAATTATTGAAATTAATAAATGTTGTGCTTTCAAAATTGAACACTGTCTTTGGCTCTATTGTACACGAATCTGTGTGTCTTTAGCTGTTGGATTTATAGAGCTTGGGTAGAAAAATCATTCTCTGGGTGAAATTCCCAGAGTGGCGTAGTCGGTGTTTAGTCTGTCCTGGTATAGAACGCCACATATAGAACGCAAAAGCACAATCCCGGACATTTTGGGCAATCTCGAAATACATTTCCGGGCAGGCTCATCACGGAGACTCACTTGTCGCCTAGACTTGTTGTTTAATGACTGCGCTCTGTTACCAGTGGGCGTGGCCTCCTAGGGAAGCGAAGCAAGTGCATTCTGGGAGTAGTTGTTTTTCATCCACATAAGCCAAAAATACATTTTCTGGCTTTTCGTAGTCTATAAAATTGCAAATTCAAAAATAATTTCATATTTCTTCTACATAAACGACCAATTTTAAATACACATTCATATTTCCAGAGGTGAAGTATCCCTTTAATGAAGACTCAATTTCGATTTTTCACAACACCAGTCTTAATGTGAAATATCCAGGAATAATATTCCTGGATATTTCACATTAAGACTGCTTTTTATTCTTCTGTGAGGGGCAAATAAGAGTCCCTAACATGTAGTAGTATGCTAGACACGTGCACTTCTGTCAATTTGTTATTTTGAAATACAGGCATACGTCAATACCAGCTCCGCGGCCACGGCTGAATCAAGAGTGTGTCTCTGCTGTACACAGAGCAAAGCAAATGAATTGGTTTTGGTGGCAGCAGCTCTCAAGGTTGATTTCTCTTCCATGCTTCACTTCTGCAGTGTGTGTTAATATTCTGCGTTGCGTCTGCATGAGGGGAAAGGCCAACTGTCTTTTTTTTTTTTCTATTTTTGTTAAGTGCACAATTCAGCAATGAATTTCAAACATTGTGACATAGAGGTAAACACTTCAATGAGACGACACTGTAATTTTGATCGCAACGTCTTCCACAGCATTGATTTGAATATAAAAAAAAATTTATGAATTTGATATACTACCTAACCTAAAAACCACCAATTAAGCTATATTTACATCCATGCACAGGTCAGCAGATGAAACATTTGCCCAAGAATTTGAGAAGATATTTTCCCTCCCATTTTTTTCGACCATCGTTTACAATCCAAGAAACCACTTACCATATCCATTTGAGGTTCAAATTTATGTTGTTGTTTTTTTCTCTGTGTACGCTAACGTTTCTTTCATAAATGGAGTGAACTTTAAAAATGTTAAAACCAGACCTCCTCTTCCAATGACAAATTTTCTCCTGCTCTTTAACTTGGATATAGGACAGATTGAAGATATGGAAAGAAAAACCTTAAGTTGCGAAAATTGCTTGTGTTCATTATTATGAGGAAAGACTTTAAAGCTGCTTCCCATAACTTTTTAAGTTAAAAATAATTATAAATAATTATAAAAAAAAAAAAAAAAAAAGTGAAAAGTGTGTGGACTCCGTGTTTTGAAGGGGTTCAAAACGGAAGAAGAGACGGCTTTTTTTCTGCTGAACAAGTAAGACATTTCAATAGTTCAATCGTGTAACAGTAAGTTTTCTTGATTCGCGCAGTTATGGAGTTTCATGTTGTGCCTTTCTCGTTTTGCTATGGAAAATATAAATTCTGATCTACACAGGTAACCATAAAACACATTCAATTTAACATTAGTCATGCAATGCTGACATTGTTAACATGAACAGTTTGAGAACAAAGTAGGCTATTTGCACGGTTGCTGTAAATTGCGTTGATTAAATCTAACGAAGCTTATCATGTCGAATGCCTTTACACCCTTAGTTGATCAGAACAAAAGTGGATGTTACTTATTTGTTAAGTTGTTCCGGTGAAAATGCTTATGTTGGTCAAACTTTCAAAAAGTGAATCTGTGATTCTGTATGACAATATCCACACAAAACACTGTGTTCATCTGCACTGTTTCATGTCGATTTACAACCCACGTAAAGAACAGAGATGGTGTCAAAGAGGAAAAGTTGCGGACTGCAGTTTTAATAAAAGAGTGGAATGTTCATAACTTACTCAGCAATGGCTCTGACAAGGACAATGAATTACATTTATTTTTGACTTTTTTTTAGGATAATATAATAATATATCAAGGTATTTTTAGAAGGTATTCTCTTTTTTTCTCTTCTCTTTTTTTAGAAGGTTTTTTTTTCTGAATTTTATTTTTTAAAATGGCAATACTAATGGATGGCTTTCTATAAGTACCATACTCTACAACGGTAATTAGAGTATTAATAAACTGTTAGGTTAGGGTTCGGGTTAGTTGAATAGGTTGACATGTTGGCAAAATTTCTAATAGTCAGTAGAATGTCTGTTGGGAGCATCACAACAAAGTGTTAGTAGATAGATGAGATGATACTATCTATCCCACAAGTACTTTATTATACTTTGGTAACCATTTGTAAATGTAATATGTCTGGCTCCCGGTGTCAGTCACTTCCAGTTATTTTTAGCAGTACAAAACGGCTTATTATGCTCTTTGATATTGCAAACTGTTATTTCTTATCTTATTTTTTTGATGCATTGTCATTGATTGATTGATTGATTGTCAGAGAATAACATTTTCAGTTTAGTTCTTTTTAAAGTCAATTTTTTTATTTCTATTTTAGTTAACACAGATATTTTTCATTGTCGTAATGTGGAAAAATGTGTTTCAATAATATGCCTCATAGTGGTTTAGCCATGTCAGAATAAAGTAGGCCTAGTCTATATTATTTTAAGATTAGATTTTTTTTTCTACAGTTCAGCCTTCATTTGAGAAATGTATGCACATATATGGAGTTTTCTTTAGTTGAAAGGGGAGTTATATCCTCCAATGGTTTGATTAGAAGAGCTAGTGATATTCCACAGCATGACTCACCTCACAGAACCGCATTTAGCCCCAAACAACTGGATAATGTTTAAAATGGGGACCTGGAAGTTATTTTATTACAAGTATACACTTAATAAATGGTCCCACCTTTGGAAAAGACACTGACAGTTCTTGATAGAAAAGTAATTTCTGAACAAGCTCTGTTACCAAATTCTGCACATTGCAAGGTATAAAATCTTCTTCGTTCATTCCTTTTTGTTCGCATAGTTTGAGAACTAGGTCATACATCCTTGTGAATCTGTCAAATACTTTCCCAAAAGCCCATGACTGGTCAAAAGATAGGATCTCCTCAGGGAACACTTTGTGACCTGATTATTTCACAAGCATCTCTTCAACATCTAGAAGTCCTAAAGATGCCCTCGATGAGATCAGCCAATAGTCCCAGATGCAAACACCATATGATGCAGATATTTTACCAGTTCTCCTCTTTAATAATAGCTAATCAGTTATATACAATATATAAAAAACACACACAAACTGCATCTTTAAGGCACTATCTGAATGCTATATTTGTGAATGATTGATTTTTGTGTTTAATTTATTTTCTTTTTTTTTTACCTTGTATTATTATTTTTTTCTTATATCAAAGTCAGAACAGGAACTTCCAATGCATATAGTGATGCTTTTGACAATGCGTATACATCCAACGCACATGGTACCCTTTAGCGTCAATATAACAGGCTTCGGTTATGGTAGGTTTAGTTCTAGGGTAGGGTTAGGGTTAGACCACTAGGAGGCGCCGTCATGACATAAATTGTGCCATGTTGGATGTCTACGCATTGTCAAAAGCGTCACTATATGACGCCTTGGGATGAGAACGGGCTGGAACTTTCTGTGAAAAGGACAGACTTATCCAACCATTTAGACCGATTAAACATTGGACCTTCAAGTTGGCATTCATCTGCGTCCAGTTTTGACTGCAACCCTCACATTTTAAAATCCAACAACCAATTTGTCAATATTGTATTGTATTGTATTGTGTATATATATACACAGTATATATGTATATAAATCACTATTTCTGTTTCAGCGCAACTGTGAGTGGAACAACAATAGAATTGACAAAAACTCAGTGAAATGGTTTCAGCTATCAGTCCACTTCCAATTCACACTGAATGAAAAGTGAAAAAGCCTCTTGTTCACATTTAGGGCCAATCCCAATTCTACCCCTTACCCCTTCACTTTCCCCTTCCCCTCCGTTTTGCGCGTCCACGTGAAGGGGTAGGGCTGTCCCAATTCTCTTTTGGTTGGAGGGGGAGGGCTAGGGTGAAGGGCCAGATAGCCCTTCAAACGAAGATTTTTCGGGAGCACACTTCAAACGAAGGGGTATGAGAAGTGTCACTGCTAACCCAGGCTGGCTGCCCAAGCGACAAAGGAGACCCATACATTTAAGTATTTGTGGCTTTAATAAGTATTATAACGACAAATAATGATTTGCTTTATGTTACATTCAATATTGTGTTCATATTTACGGTTAGTTTCTTCACAGAAACGTTTGTAAAAAAATCGCTAAAATTACTGTAGTTTGCTAACGATAGTCCCGCAACATATTTTCGTCGTCTCCGTTGTTTCCTGCGAACTTCACAAGATGCAAGAAAATAGCTGTAACCCACGCGACTGAGATAACTGCAGCTGTCGACGGGATCTTGGAAGTTGTGATAAACATCGGCGCATATCCTGTGACGTAAGCGCTAGCGACGAGTTATAATGACGTTTAACGGAGGCGTAGTGGTGTCCCATTTCTTAGGGGAATATTTTCACCCCTACGTATTGCCACTCTGTTTCAAGGGTCAAGGGGAAGGCGAAGGGGTAGGGCTAGGGGAAAGGGAAGGGGTAAGGGGTAGAATTGGGATTGGCCCTTAGGCTCACTTCAGGAAAATTTTGTTTGGCTCTTTACAGAGTATCACAGTATTTAAACATCCTGATTTTGGTTTGCTTTAAACATTTGGTTTGTGCACACATAAACCATTGCTCAGACCCCAGAAGTAAACCACATTTGTTTTGACAAAATAAATGGTACAGATGTTTTAAAATCCTTATTTTACAGTGTTGGCGGCATCTTTGGATTCCTCCAGTCTTCACAGGGACTTACTGTGTCAGATAATCCTAAAAAGAGTCATTAACTGTTCCAAACAAACTCTCATCATCGCAGAAGTAAACAGATCCATCACAGTAAGGCATGCTGTACCTTTTAATAAACTCATACACTAATAATTGGACTTACTCTATGATTGCCATGACCGCTTTTTCCATTCAATGAGGTTCATTTAATTTGTTTTCTACAAGGAAGTAAAGACATACGCAGGTAAAATTAACTTCTCAGCTCTCGAGTGCAATACCAGACTGAGATCAATGCAGCCCGATCTCATGAAAGTTCGTGTCTATGGCACGAATGTCATTTCTCGTGGCATTTATACGCCAAAAACAGTTTTTGCGTGTATTTGGCACGCGATTTTCGCGTACATATGATACACACTTTTTTGCGTATAATACGCACGAACTCCCCACCCCCCTCCCCCCTAAACCTAACCCAGGGTTTTTTAGTGCGTACCATATACACGAAAAAAACACTTTTGGCGTATAAATGCCACGAGAAATGACACTCGTGGTATAGATACGCATCTTCATGAGACTGTGTTGGATCAATGACAGGAAAAGTGGATTTGCTTTTGCTGCAATTCTAAAACTTTCTTTCAGAGTTCCCTGGCTATGGAAAATACAAAGTGTCAAAACCAATTACTTCTTAAAGGCACACTATGCACTCTCTGGTTTTTTTGTAAAACAGTGACCTCTAGAGCCGCTGTGGTGTACTTGCACTGTCGTAAATAACCGTTATTCCCCTGTTACTGCATATCTACTGAACTACTGTCAAGTGCTAGACTGCTTTTTAATAATAAAGTTGCCTATCGCGTTTGCTGGCTTATAGCGTTTTTACATGATTTCTGCAAAATCAGAAGTAAATAGCCTATAGTGTATAGGCTACTGTATAATTTCATTCATGTTTTTTGATTGTAATGTAAACATTACAAAATGTCAGATGACATCAATCAAGTTAAATGTACGTCGCATTATTTCATAACATTGGACGTTATGATTTAGACATGATTACAATTTATCATGATAGCAAATTGTGTTCAATTATTTACAACCTCTAGGCTTATATATGTCCTAATAATTATGTGAGATATTGACTATGTCCTCATGGTAATCGCAAGAATCAACATCAACAGCGTCAAGATTTGATTGATTCATAATCAACACAATTTGAAGTTACAGTCGGGAAGTGTACTGTTAGTCAGATAAACTTGATATAACAGTAACTTACACACGTCATAAGAAATCCGAACCAGACACAGGACTAAAGATACGTGATAAATACACATCACAACACCTGAGTTCAGCTGGCAAACTAGCTCTTGTGGCAAGCTCGGCAATAAAACATAACGAAAAAAACAACAAGACTAAGAGAAACGACTGTTTTTAGGAAGTCTGCTTAAAAGCTCTGGTAATCGAAAGCTATAGACATATGTGAGAATTATTGAACTGGTCTTATTATCAACAACGGATGAATGAACAGCACCGTAAAAAATGACATACTACAAGCCAGTGCAGCAACATACAATATAGAAACAAGTATACAAATACAAACAAGTTTATAAATAAGAGATTTACTTACAAGTCCATCAACAAGATCGCCAGGTCAGCATCGCAGTTACAATCAGTTACAATCGAACCAGTGCAGCTTTTAAGCTCGCGCCAACGAGTGAAAGCCCGACCGAGTGGACTCGATCTTGTCCGGTTTCTAGCACGGTCCGATTCTCTTTCCCTTTTTCGAAAGTAGCTTCATACAGTATGATGTTGTTGATGCGTGTGACGTCGTTGCCGTAAACCATTTCGTGATTCTCACGCGCTGTGTCAGGGGCGCCACTCTCAAACTTGCATGGCTGGTTTTTCCGGCGGCGTCCCCCCCCCAAGCTTTCCTACCAGGATGATTCGCCCTACTATGACTTTGTTAACCACCAAAACGACTTTGAAGCTGTTATATTAAGGTACAGATCTTGCATAGAGTGCCTTTAACAAGTATAAACGCCACGTGTCAGATATGATACTGTGTGAATTACACAAGTAACCTGACTGGCACCTGCTGCAGATTCTAAAATTAGCATGTTGCTAAGCTAACAAGTTGACACTATTCCTTTGCTCGACCATTGTGCTCCGAACTTGTAATTACAAT
Source organism: Pimephales promelas (assembly GCF_016745375.1). Next base: position 7,839,642 of record NW_024121133.1, read on the forward strand.
ATTTCTTGACTCCACTTGAAGGACATTAAGGACATTTAAACATAAAATATATAAATAAAAATATGACATGTAAATACTACAACGTCCAATTACATTATAGATTTGTTTTAATTTTCAAAAGGAAAAAAAGAAAAAGAGTGAATAAATAAACAACTAAATATAGCATATTTAATAATTATTAACTAACATATTTTACAGAGTTTGTTGTCACCACACACTTTTAGATTAAATTGTCCATTTTGGCTATTTTTTTTTTACCTGTACGTTGCGTTGAAAAACCTGTAACTCCTTTGATGTTCCCAGTTAAAAATGTACCGGCCATTTAAAAAATTGTTGTAAATCGTTTTTTTATGCATGGAAGCTTGTTTCCGCCACTGAATAATAAATAAATAATAAATAATTGCGACTTTTTATCTCACAATTGCGAAAATTTTGAATTGTGAGAAATAAAGTCGCAATTGTGAGATATAAAGTCGCAATTCTCAAAAATGAAGTCGCAATTCTGAGAAATAAAGTCACAATTACGAGATATAAAGTCGCAATTCTGAGAAATAGTCGCAATTGTGAGAAAAAAAGAGTATTGAGACTTTTTATCTCACAATTCTGACTTTTTTTCTCACAATTGCGAGTTTACATCTCGCAATTCTGACATTATAACACATAATTGTGAGTTCATATCTAGTTTGTTATTATTGTGAGCTTAAATCTCACAATAATTCTGACATCTTTTCTCAGAATTGTGAGATATAAACTCTCAATTGCGAGTTATCAGGACAATTCTAAGGAAAAAAAAGATGAACTTTTTTCTCCCCCTCAGAATAGTTTATATCTCACAATTCTGACTTTAAAACACGCAATTACGACTTTATATCAACCAATTCTGACTTTATATCTCGCAATTCTGACTTTAAAACGCGCAATTCTGACTTAATATCTTGTAATTCTGACTTTATATTTTGTAATTCTGACTTTATAACAAGCAATTGCTACTTTATGTCTCGCAATTCTGACTTTATATCTCACAATTCTCACTTTATATCTTGCAATTCTGACCTCATATCGAAATATAAAGTCAAAAATGTAAAAACCAAAACCTCTACGAGTCAAAATGACCTGAACCACATCGTTAGGGTTAAATATCTAACATAATATCATTACTTAATTTTCCACAACCAGTACCGCCTCTCCCTATGTTGAGTATTTTAATGTCATTATAAACAATCATCTATGTGGATGGCTATCATTGCTAAATATCTGCAGCCTGTTTAACCAAGCCTTCAGTATGCGCACACACACACACACACACATCCCTACTTCTCCAGAAAAAGACACTTTCCTCACAGGTGAAGTGAAATACGTAGTGCATCCCCCAGGCTTGGGAATAACTTCTCCATCTGTCAGTCACAGCTTGACATCAATTTGCTGACGTGTCATGCACACTACACATCCCTCTAGGAAATATGTGTGGAATTAGTGAGAACGCTGCCTTTATTTAGGCTTTTGACTCTTACACAGTTCCAGAGTCCGTGCGCCTCTAGCTTGGAGGTCTTTTTCTCGGTGCATTGCATCATGGTCTCACATTAATCCTGCATAAATGATTTAACACGTGACACCCAAACTACACGCATAGCAAGCACGACGCCTCTCGCTTTCTGCCAATGAACAGGTTAATTTTTAACAACTTGTATTATGTTGGAAACACTGCGTTTGGGAGTCTACAACTTGGGGTATGCTGATGCATCGGCTGTTTATTTAATGTTTAGAAACCTCTCTCCAAACCATTGCTCATCACTTATTTATGGTGGCTTGTTTGCCTTGTCAAACTGTGGCCTTGCTTCTGGTGCCAGCGTGTGTCCCGTCTAGGTTTTTGCATCTCACAGGGCTAACACATATTAATATTTCACATAGGCAACGTAAACCAACCAAACATTGCCTTTTTTGATTGGCAGTAAATATCATTTCTTATTCACATTATTGATGTATTGTTGAGAAGGGCTTGTTGCGCGCCAAAATTACTCAACCGTCAAACAGCCCTTCGGATCTTTAATATGATTAAATCTTGAGTCGGTTCAGAGATTAGGAACTGCTTTGGCACAGATGTAGTATGAATAAAACAGTGATACATGGGTAAAGTTTAGTATCTTTTGATACATTTTTGTTTCCCCAAGAAAGTTTGGGATCTCTCGCAAATATATTGGGTTCCTCCCCATACTTTTTCCTCCCCTCTTGTTTTTTTTTTCATCGCCAACATTTGCGTTCTCTCACAATGATATTGCGTTCCCCCAAGAAACTTGGGATTCGCTTGTGAAAGCTTAGTTTCCATCACTAAACTTGGAAGAATGTTTGTGTGCAATTGTCCAAAGACATTTTCTCCCCTTTCGGGTGCGATTAAATCGATAGTAAATAAACACTGGCGCATTTTATCTAGCGATACGCAGATTGGTCAATCGTTCCAAAACCCTCCACTCTTTGCCTATAAGAGGTCGCGGAATCTGAGGGATGTTTTGGTTAGAGCTGAGTCCTACACTCCGCCAACTAATTGGCTTACAGCCCTTGATCCGGGCAATTTTCCTTGCAGAAGTTGCGCGAATTGTAATGCTATGATTACAGTTAATTCTTTTCTTCATCCACGGACTGGCAAGAAATTCTCTGTGAGAGGGAGAATTACTTGCCGTACGTCCTTTGTTGTGTATCTACTTAAATGTCCATGTGGGTTTTGTTACGTAGGTAAAACAAAAAGAGAGTTAAGGATAAGAATACACGAACATAAAAGTAACATACGGAATCACGACATTAAATCACCTGTGGCTAGACATTTTAACGAATTTGGGCATGATATTTGTACGTTGAAATTTCAAGGCATTGAACATGTTAAAGCTTTACAACGGGGTGGAGATAGGGAACGATCAACGAGAAGCCTTTTGGATTTACACGCTTCAAACGGTACACCCAAATGGTCTAAATGAAGAATAATGTTGAATTGTTTTTGTAAATAATCTAATTTGTAAATTGGGTTTATTTAAAAGCGTTTTTTTTTTATTTATATATATATATATATGCATGTGTATGTATGTGTGTACCCAGATAGCAAACTGACATTGAATCAACGTGGAAACGACGTCTCTCATGACATTGAAACAACGTTGATTTTGCTCATCGAATTAACGTTGAACCAACGTCAGACGCGGCATTCTTCAAAGCTAAATGAAAATCGAAAATTGGTTTGCTTTCATAACGTTGAAACAACGCGTTGATTTCAAGTTGATTTTCCGTTAGTTTTGAAAGAATGACGCGTCTGACGTTGGTTCAACGTTAATTCGATGAGCAAAACAATGTCAGATCAACGTTGTTTCGATGTCATGTTTCCACGTTGATTCAATGTCAGTTTGCTATCTGGGTATATATGTATATATATGTATACGTATGTGTATGTATGTATTTATGTATATATATGTGTATATATGTATATTTTTCCCCCATTTATTTATTTATTTTTATTTTCAATTGTTTATAAGGGTTACATGTGAGCATTGTCTGTTTTTGATGTTACTTTTTGCGTGTCTTGATGTTGGTAATTTGACGCACCTGATGTTGCTGATTGGGGTCCACCTGTGATGTTTAAAAACAACCTCTTTGTTTCACACTACACACTCACTGATGATGGCTTAGGCCGAAACGCGTCTGTGTGGACATGGTGAATGAATAAATCTTCATGAGATTTAACTAGAGAGTGCGGTTATTTTTCTTTACAATTGTCCAAAGAACCATTGCATTCACTCTCAAAATCTCTGTTTTTTCTCTTTTACAAAAATGTTCCCCCACAAAATGTTGCGTTCAATCACAAATGCATACTTTTTCCTCCCATGTCATATTATTTCTCCATTTTGTGTTTGGTCACATAACTGTCTGAGCCTGAGGGAGCGCAAAATGTATAAGCACCGAAATGTAATGTATTCACCTATCTCATATTTTTTGTCTTTCGATACTAACCTCGGGGGTTGCTTTTTAATTTTTTGATTTGATTGACTTTACCTGTCCTGTATGCCAGTTTTTTTGTTTTGTTTGTTTTTTTGGAGAGACAGCTTATCCTATTTCAATGGTGCAGAGAGACTGCAGGCGGTGAAGTAAAACATAGGAAACTACTAAGAAAGAGTTACCAGCAAGTTCACAATTCATTTTCAGCAAGAGAGAAGAGCGAAACAGAGATCCTGTGAAACTGTCCAGAATATGGAGTGTGTGTCTGAAAGTCTCCTCACACACTGCCCTGAGTCACCTCCGAGACCACGGCCACCCTGAGCCTATGCACTAATTTCACAATTCATTTAATATCTGTGGTTGTTAAACATGGGAAAGATAGAATGATCTATCTCACGTCTAATATCTACAAGTGGCATCCATTGGGGTAAAGAATGACTACGGGGGAAAGTTTGATTGCTCCAAGATTTAGGATTTCAACATTTATCTAGTAAACTGCAGGAGGAAATGAGAAGAAGTGTTTGGCACTCATCTTAATCAGCCTTTGTGTCATGACTTGTGTGAGGACAGGACGTGGTTCATTATGTCTTTGCTGGAGGGCATGCCTTCCCTGCTGATCCACTGCTTTGGCTGTGAAAACATAATTAACCTGGCATAGACAAATAAGAACAAACAATCATGATCTGATATCGTGGCTGTGTAACTTAAACCACACATTTAAAGTGCAGGGCATGCAAACGAAGGATGTGATTTGGACTAAACTCACACGATTTCAAGTAATACAATGACACTGCATGTATATATCTATATCAAATACATCTATATATGTTTGTATTTAAATTAAATTAAATATTATAAATAATAGAAAAAAATGGCTGCCAAATGAAAGTCAGGATGGTATACCCAGATAGCACACTGACATTGAATCAACGTGGAAACATGACATCGAAACAACGTTGATCTGACATTGTTTTGCTCAATCGAATTAACGTTGAACCAACGTCAGACGCGTCATTCTTTCAAAACTAGCGGAAAATCAACTTGAAATCAACGCGTTGTTTCAACGTTATGAAAGCAAACCAATTTTCGATTTTCATTTAGCTTTGAATAATGCCGCGTCTGACGTTGGTTCAACGTTAATTCAATGAGCAAAATCAACGTTGTTTCGATGTCATGAGAGACTTCGTTTCCACGTTGATGCAATGTCAGTTTGCTGTCTGGGTAACCAACAATTAATTTTAGAGAACAAAACAGAAGCAGCAGCTGATGATGAGGTCAGAATATATGTGCAAAATTATCACAACATCCTACACATTTAATGGTGCATTCACACCAGACGCGAATAGCGCGTCAGGCATGAGTGATTTCAATGTTAAGTCAATGGAAAGACGCGTTATGTGCGTAAAAAATTCCTGCGGCACGAATGAGGCGCGGTCGAGCATATGGCGCGAATTGAGCGTCTGTCGCGTTAAGCGCGAATGATTTACGGTGTGTGTCCACTACAGCGGCAAAACTCCGCTCAGTGCCGCTGGCAACGCTATAACGTCTCAGCTTTGTGGTGTGTTTCTGTTGCGAGTGCGTTTAATCGTTTTTTTTTTTTGTTTGTTTGTTTTTTTATTCAACACATACATACAGTATAATCACCAGAGATGCACGCGATTACATTCGGAAATAGACAAGCTTTGTTTACATAAATGCCCCAAGCCAAGATATCCCATCAATTTTATAAACTTTTAAAAACCCAGCCAGTATAATCACAATGAACACATCCGAAATGAATTATTTAACATATAACAACTGAAAAAGCGTCTAGTTTGTAAACAAAATTATTTACGCACTAAATCCAGCATAAACTCTGGAACAATTTGCATATTTTTAAAATATCAAAACCGATGTCATATCCGAACCGCACATCAATTGGATGCCGACCACGTTTTTCGCTTGATATTTGCATAAAGTCGAGAAATGCCCAACCTTTTAATGCTCTCAACGCTTTCACCGGTCCGCTGTCAATCCCAAAATGCAATACACGAGCGTGAAGCTCGACTTCCATGGGAATGAATTGAAAACGCTCACTACGCTCCGCTCGCACCGCACTAGTGGATATGCACCATTAGTTAGTGCTATTTGTGCATTCACGCGTTTGACGCAAATTCGCGCCTGCCGCCCGAGTTGAAAAATCGGAACTTTGGAAATCGTCAATTTGCGCCATGTTAACAAATCAGGAGCCTGCTGCTTGCTCAGATGGTAAAGTATTTGGATGCTTCAATAAATTATTTTTTAATATGACTAAATGCCTGGTGTGGTTCTTATGCACAACAAAGCAAATATTTTATCACTTAAAAGTTTATTTCAATATACGAGACATGTTCATTTTCTTTTTCATTGAATGTTATTTATTCCATATCTAGATTATATGAAATATTATTATGATGATGTAAAGACAACCAACATATGTGTATAAGTTTGTGTCTGGACGTGAGAGAGAAAAAAAATCACAGGACATTTTATAACTTTTGGAGGCTGGCTCTATTTATCATCAAAACAAAAAGAAATGACAGATTAGGTGGATGAGGGCGAGGGTGATCCTCGCTCCAATGCGGGACAACAGGTCATCAAACTGCCCGCGGTACAGGCGGAAGTATCACTGACAGCGGCCGTCATCCAGACGCAGCTCCTGGAGCGAGCAAATGGTGAAACTCGCCAAACGGTTCGCCTCCGAAGGGTCCGGTGGACACAAATACGGCGACGATGATCCCCACGCCACTGTTCTGCTCTCCAGAGCAAATACAGAGCGATGACTCTCTCGATGAATGCTCGATCAACATAAACAAAGATGGCCGCCAATGGATTCCCAGATAGCAAACTGACATTGAATCAACGTGGAAACAACGTCTCTCATGACATTGAAACTACGTTGATTTTGCTCATCGAATTAACGTTGAACCAACGTCAGACGCGGCATTCTTCAAAGCTAAATGAAAATCGAAAATTGGTTTGCTTTCATAACGTTGAAACAACGCGTTGATATCAAGTTGATTTTCCGTTAGTTTTGACAGAATGACGCGTCTGACGTTGGTTCAACGTTAATTCGATGAGCAAAACAATGTCAGATCAACGTTGTTTCGATGTCATATTTCCACGTTGATTCAATGTCAGTTTGCTATCTGGGTTTAGATTCCCGTATGCGTAAATTTCGCTTCAAACTTTTGTTTTTACACACGTCAATTTCGCTCTTGACACGCAAATGGATTCAAAGTGTTCACACGTATAACTAGACGCGGTAGGTGTGAATTTTCCGCACCATTCGCGTCTGGTGTGAATGAACAGTAAGGCATTTGAAGTTCATACTCCAGAAAAATGTCCAATATTCATTCTTGTAAAATTAATAAAGTCATTTATATACATATTTATTAACCGTTAAATAGTTGTGTATAGTTGTGCATAAACATATTCAGAATCTAAGGAAAATAGTTATGTAAATTACTCTTTATTTCTTATTTCGTAAAATTTCATTTTTTTCTTTTTCAGTTTGACAGCCTAATCATATCATCAGGTGTAGTGTGCAGTGCTGTCATGCTCCCTCACATCTCACACAGCAGTGTAAACCACACCATCTTGCCAGAGCTTGCTGATTTGGTCAAATTCACACACAAACATAGTCAGAACAATGAATGAACTGCATTGTCAGCCCGTTCTCATCCCAAGGTGTCATATACTGACGCTTTTGACATTTCGTCTACATCCAACACACATGGCACCCTTTAGCGTCAATATGAGACGCAGAAATATATTGGTCAGAAGGCGCCTCCTAGTGGTCTAACCCTAACCCTACCCCAGACCTAAACCTATTCATACTCTGTGCGTGTTATATTGACACCATGTGCGTTGGATGTCTACGCATTGGCAAAAGCGTCGTATATGACGCCTTGGGATAAGAATGCATTGGCATTGTATATAAGTGAGGTTTTTACCCCTCTATGTGCACATTTTATTACTTTACATGCATTTAATGGTAGAGTATATTAAAAATGTGTCAAATGTGTTGGTTAAAGTTTGTATACATCATAGATACTGCCTGTCATCCTATACATTTTTTCTTTGATTATTTGTGTTCAGCCCAGAGATTGTTATCTTTCACTCGTGTGCTTATTTTGGATATACTTTATAAAAATGTGAATGGAAGCCATTGTCAGTCCTGCTTATGCTTTCTTACTTGGTGGTCCTGCATCATGCTTGCATTGTATATTTTGTTTACCAAGAGGGCATGAGAAATGACTTCCCCTGAGAATACGGGAGGTCCGCGAGCAGGCGTCAGGCCTCTGCCGGGGAACACTTGACTGCTTCTGCTGACAGCTCACCACAGGACAAGCTCAGTGGGATTGACATGTCAGGAAATGAGCAATCACTCCTGTCCATTTTGCCCTTTAATTGCATGAAATGTGTATGTTCTCAGAACACTTTGTCTTTTTTCGATACTTGATGTAAAAGTTCATCTCTTTGGTATTAAATCACACCTTTTGATCGATACATTTCCGTGACCGTTTACAGTCATTCATCATTACTGGACAAGGATTGAGATCAGTAAGGAATTTCTACACCCTTTTTTTATGCATTTAACCTATAAATAATTAGTTTTGTTGAAATAAAAATGAGGTATATCGGTTTGATTCATGTTCAAAACTATTTTTGACTTGAATAAAACCAGTTAATTAAGCTGTTTTTACACACACATGCAAATATACTGTAATTTCCCAAGACTTTTATTTTGTATTACTTTAAAACTGGAATTCACAGCTTCAAGTTCCCTATTATTTACGGGTTTTGCATGACCTTGATGTCCGGTTTATACATTGAGTATTTGTGTGCATCCTCACTTAATGGCATCATTAAACCCACGCTAATAGTTTACTTGACGCAAATCTGGAGCTCGCAACTAGCAGGAGATGTTGAAATTCAATATTAGTGAAGTGGAAAGGCACGGTTTCCTGTCTCAGGTGTCTCAATCCTTTCATCAGGCTTTGCTTTCACCACACCGACCCAGAAAGAGACGGGCCACAGCGCTAACGGATTGCCCTGAGGAAAAGGCCAAACTCCCTTTGGAGGAAATGTGGTCAGGCCAGCTGTTGCCAGGGACAACGGGCTTTTCACATCGTCCAAGCCCAAGACGGATGTAAGTGGGATTCCAGGTTTGCTTACCCTCCGGTCGAATGGGCCTGCAGGGGCTGTGGGAGCCCTCTACCCAACAGCTCGTAGATGGATTGGATTGTTTCACGCCCAAACACTGTGTGGTCTGACAAATGACGGGACACAAAGGTCAAAGGGTGGAGCTCCAGCACCTATTAGTATAGCGTTTGAGCTGTCGTTATGTTAAGAACGTGCTGTAATGTCGGTTTGATGGACAGGTGTTGATTGGAAGGTTGACCGCAAAGACAGCTTCGAAAAGAAGCACAGAATAACAATGTTAACAAGGGCCCATTTTACTTCATGGTAGCCAATTGAAAAAAAAAAGGGGTTGGGATAAGATCCATCGGGAACTGACTGTTATAGACCAAAACAGACCTAGATGTTTAAAAAGGATGATTGAAAAAGTTTTGTGGCCTGGGGTTTGGGTTTGGGTTTGGGTTTGTGGCCTGTTTACAAGTGGAGCAAGTTCATGTTAAAAAATAGAAAGTCAAACATTTTAACTTTGGAATAACATCACCACCAAATGATGAATGTGTATTAAGAAAGAAAATAAGAAAATATGTTTACAGTGTTACTACATTTTCAATTAATTACAATTTAAAGGGATAGTTCACTTTGAAATTGATGTTTGGTATGTTTTAGCTTACCTCAAGGGCATCCAAGATGTAACTGTCTCACTTGGACGTGGCTGTGGTTACAGGAGGTAAAAACGATATACTGTAAATACTGTTCGTTTTCTCACACAAACAACTCGTTTCGTGTCTTTGGCCACCAATGTGTGCTTACATTTACGAGTCATTAAATCATGTTTAATTTGGACTTCTATGTGCATGCTCTTTAAGGTGGTGACCATAGACCTCCATTATATGACTGACAGACAAAAACGGTTTGACCTAAAAATATCAAAATATATGAACATTTGAAAATACTGTGGAAACAAAGACACCTACCTTGGATGCCCTTGAGATAAGCTAAAACATACCAAAAAATATTTTCAAAGTGAACTATCCCTTTAAATATTGTAGTTGTATTTAGTGTAAATTTATTTGTTCAACTTTACTGCTGTCATTCAAAAACGTATTTCTTGTCAGTAAATACGCCTCTAATTACAACATACTGTAAGCGAAAAGAAGTGTGCTTAATTATATCGAATTTGTGGTCTTTCACAAATTTTGTTTTGTTTAAATCAACAGTTTTTTGGAACCAGATAATACAATAATTTTGTTTTGTTCAAATCAACAGTTTTTTGGAACCAAATAATACAATAATTCAATCTGATTTTAACACACTTAAAAGTGCATATTGGAATAATGACAAATAAAAACGTTTGACTTTCAAGTGCATTTCTTTTGCCATGTTTTATATTACTACTCATTTATGATTTTAACTGTAGTATTATTCAAGATCACATTTAAAATAAATAACGCCATTTTTACAAATGTGTAATAACAAATATATTTAAATACATGGCATACAGGTTTCAATAGAAATTACATTAGAGTATGTTTTAGTTTACCCTAAATTATTGTCAGTACATTCAGCAGTACAACTATAAAGACAATAGACCACAATAGAATTAAGTATGACTCTACATGTAAATATGTATTTAAAAAAAAAATATATAAATTTAAACTATAATAGATGTTTAATTTCTTTGCAGTTTACCTGCAATTAAGCATCCTAAAACAGTGCATTCAGAAGTATATTATTTTAATGTATATTATTTATGTAAAAAGTACCATTTATTTTTCACAGGGGATCAGATAATTAAATAGCTACAAGGATATGACTCCCTAAGTTTCGTTTCGATAGTCCACTTTAGACATTCTACTAACTACAAGTAATCTTTCAACTACATGTCAACTAACTCTCATTAGAGTATTAGTAGGCTGTACACTGGTAAGTTAAGGTTAGGTGTTAGGGTTCGGGTTAGGAGAATAAGTTGATTTGTTGTTGGCAAGTTACTTTTAATGTCTGTTGGGGTACCAACAAAATAAAGTATTGTTTTTTAACTCAATTTTGGGTCAAATTTGGACAAACCCAAATGTTGGGTTAAAAATGTAATGTAAAAATTTAACCCAATGGCTGGCTTTGTCCATGTTTAACCCAAAGTTGGGTTAAAGCAACCCAGCATTTTTTAGAATGTGTCTAAAGTGGACTATCGAAATAAAAATCAACTGCTGTTTTTTTTTATTAGTACCATTTTCAATATATAGCTTGTCTGTAATTGCTTCCATTGTTATAGATTGGGAATCTTCAGTTTCAACAGTTGGGAAAAGAACGTGTATGCTACAAATATATTATTTACTTTTGTGAGTGTGTGTGCTTTCCAACGTGTATCATTTGTTGAAATGGTCTCCAAGATCTATAGTTTTTTTCTTCTGCAAGTTTGACCAAACTTATTGAGGTGATGTTCCCCACCGAGGCAAACAATCAACACTACCACGGCTCCTTTCATCAAAACTCAGAGCGTGCAGTCAAATCTGTTGGCGCAAATTTATTTCATTAGCGTAATAAGAGCACCGCAGAGAGCTGTCCTTCACTTCCCTGTTGTGAAAACATCATCATTTATTTCCACAGTGTGAGCTCCCTCTTTGACTTGTCCTCCCTTCACCCGAATGGGTTCATCCGTTCGCATGGTGAAACTCATGTGATGAATGAGATTAGGCTAATGTGTCAGGCACGAGATGCTTGGAAAATAGCTTGAATCACCCTCAGCATCTTCCCCATGCTGCTTTGCTTTTAACGGCTCTGTGTTTACATTCATTAGCACTTGTCTGAAATGTGTCACATTCCCACTCCCCTCCATTTTATGCATTCGCTTGGCTCTTCGTGTCCGTTTCAGACAGCCCCGTTCTGCAGATGCTATCAAGCAAAAAAAAAGTTTTGTCCGCCTTCCATTAGCAAGACAAACGTTTCCTTCAAGACTTTACATGTCTGTGCACTAAGAATCTAGCAACATTATTCCATGACCGCTTTTTTCTAAAGATCACTCTTGAGAAAGTCAAACATGGGAGGGGAACACCGTGACATGACAGTTATAAAGTGGTCTCACTAGGCTTGAGATGTGTTAAAACTTAACTTGCTGAAACAAGCACCTCTATCCATTCTGCTCACGAGGGTCGTGCACCGGCTGAGAAAAGACAAGTCACACTGTATGCACTGTTTTATGATCGTAATGTTGACAATAATTTCTTAATTTGTTTAGTACAGGTGTATTCGCATTGCATGTACGATTTTCATCAATTTGTATTGTATGAATAAACTGGATGTTTTAAAAATACAATAACCGGGTTCATATATCTACATTGTTTATCCTTTTGATCTTTCATTCAAAAAGAGAACAAATATTTATTTCATAATGTGATTTTCCCCTCACTTTCTATTTTTGAGATTTTTTTAATAAAAGATCAGAAGGATCAACAATGTAGATTTAGTTTTACAGCCATCTTTCATCATGTTTACCAGAGGTGCCAATGAATCTGACCACAACTGTACACTCACCTAAAGGATTATTAGGAACACCGCACAAATACTGTGTTTGACCCCCTTTCGCCTTCAGAACTGCCTTAATTCTACATGGCATTGATTCAACAAGGTGCTGAAAGCATTCTTTAGAAATGTTGACCCATATTGATAGGATAGCATCTTGCAGTTGATGGAGATTTGTGGGATGCGCATCCAGGGCCGTTCCACCACATCCCAAAGATGATCTATTGGGTTGAGATCTGGAGACTGTGGGGGCCATTTTAGTACAGTCAACTCATTGTCATGTTCAAGAAACCAATTTGAAATGATTTGAGCTTTGTGTATCCTGCTGGAAGTAGCCATCAGAGGATGGGGACATGGTGGCCTTAAAGGGATGTACATGGTCAGAAACAATTCTCAGGTAGGCCGTGGCATTTAAACGATGCCCAATTGGCACTAAGGGGCCTAAAGTGTGCCAAGAAACATCCCCCACACCATTACACCACCACCACCAGCCTGCACAGTGGTAACAAGGCATGATGGATCCATGTTCTCATTCTGTTTACGCCAAATTCTGACTCTACCATCTGAATGTCTCAACAGAAATCGAGACTCATCAGACCAGGCAACATTTTTCCAGTCTTCAACTGTCCAATTTTGGTGAGCTCTTGCAAATTGTAGCCTCTTTTTCCTATTTGTAGTGGAGATGAGTGGTACCCGGTGGGGTCTTCTGCTGTTGTAACCCATCCGCCTCAAGGTTGTGTGTGTTGTGGCTTCACAAATGCTTTGCTGGATACCTCGGTTGTAACGAGTGGTTATTTCAGTCAAAGTTGCTCTTCTATCAGCTTGAATCAGTCGGCCCATTCTCCTCTGACCTCTAGCATCAACAAGGCATTTCCGCCCAGAGGACTGCCCCATACTGGATGTTTTTTTTTTTCCTTTAGGTAAGTGTATATACTCACGTCGCAACCATACTCACAATTATGAGTTATAAAGTCCAAATCTGAGGAAAAAATATTTTGCTTGTGTACAATTGTGCGGGTTTACATTTCACAATTCGGAGAATAAACTTATAGATATAAACGATATAAAACACATCATTTTTTCATCATCAAATATAGCAATTACCTTTTTTCAGCGCAGAAACAAGCTTCCACAGTAAGCAGATTGTACGAAAACGTACAAATAAGATTTTACAAACTCTGTATCAGACTCCGATGCTGAATGAAACAAATGACTTTATAAAACGTATGCACTAGAGAGTCCATTGTGCATTGCATAAGTTGCATGAGTTCATTGCAAAAGTAAATATTTCTTCCGAGAATGTTGACGTTCTTACACTTTCTTAAAATATCACTTAGTATAATGTATAAGCTGTTTTCCTCGTATTTTGGATATTGGCAACACACACACACACACACATACACACACACACACATAGGTGTGCTTTCCCAGACTGGGTATCATCCGTCAGTATGGCCTCTATAATCCAAACAGACTTTAACCAGAGACAGAAGCTTACACAGAATAATGTCCTCCATTAAACGGATGTAAGTATTTGCCAACTGTCTCTCGCCGTCCACTTGTAAGACAGACAGTGAACACAAATATTAGCATGGCTTGATGGAGCAGCAGATATCTTGTCATCTAAACGATCTCAACTTTGCAGTTTCTAGCTCCTTTTTTTTGTCTTCTGGCATTAACGTCGCCCACCAGGGTCAAACTATCCAAACAAAATGACACAGCGGTGCTGACTGATGATCTAAATATACGTTGAGTGATGACTTCTCGCACATGAGCGAAACCTCTTTCTCCACCCCCTTCCACCCCTGGGAGCAGTTCATGGCAAACCTTTTACCCTAAAACGCCTGCATCAACACTGAACTTTTGGACCTTTCAGTGAGGCACAAACAAGGGCTTTGAGAATATATTAAGAAATGAGAATGTTTGTATGGTAAATTGCTGAATGAATCAAGGGAATTTTGCTTGGATGATGGATCTGTAAATTATTTACCAGAATGAAAAGGGATTTGTCTGAAAATGATTCCACTGCGCACACACACACACACACACACACAGGTTTCCATGTTGTATGGGGACTTTCCATAGACATAATGAATTGTATACTGTACAAACTGTATATTATATCCCCATGACCCAAAACCTCCCCATAAACAACTTTCTGCATATTGACATTTTCTGAAGTCTCTTCTGCTCTCTAAGGCTGCATTTATTCACAATTTAAAACTGTAACACTTTTTTTCTGATTTGAATATACTTTAGCAATGTAACCTTTCCACAAAACTATAAAGCAGCAATAATTAGAACCTTTATAGTTCACACTCATAACACACTGACCTAAAACACACATCACACAACAGGGATCATTACATAAATGATGACCTTTTATTTTTTAAGTTAAAGTGATTTTTTTACATATTTACAAAAAAAAAAAAAAATTTTTTTTTTTTTTTACATTTTTAAGTTTAAGTAACATTAAAAACAAACACCTCTGTCCAGGGTGTTTTCCTGCCTACGGCCCCGAGATGCTGCGACTCCAGCCAATCCACGACTCTACAGGACATTGATTTGGAAAATGTTTGGGATGTACGTACATTACTGTAACGGTAGAGATCCACTTGTCCGACACGACAGTCGCGACCTGCGGGAGACTTCCCCCCGTCTCCATATGCTCTACTTCTATTGGATAGTCGCGGCGCGTTCAACGGAATTCATTTGCATAAAGATGGGAATTTGCCAGCTTTTTGACGCGCAGCATTACGGGCGTGTCAAAGTCGCGTGACGTCACCCATAGGAATAAAGCGGAGCGCGGCGCGACAGAAGTGCCGCACGGACAAGTGGATCTGCAGCGTATTCTAGTTCTCCCTCTCTCCGCCACTCTTCTTTCCCCACTAATGTCTCTTCCATGATGCATGTTTCCAAAGAAAATCCTTCTGATGCCGTCCTGATTTTCCAAAAGATGCCTAATAATAGGTCATGTGGGTTAAATGCAATTAGTTGTGTTTGTAATAATTATTATTCAATTTCTTTGTCAATATTCTGATAAGGTTTTACATTTCAATATAATTCCTGCATCAGCCATCATTCTGATTTGAATGTGCTTTCATCAGTTTTGAAAGCAGTGTGTTGGATTCGAAGAATATTGTGATGGAGAAGTATGAATGACAAAAGTATTCATGGATTTTGAAAAATGTGGTCACTGGATGCATTTTGTGTGAAAGCAATGAATAATTGACCCTTCGCTAAGCCACGCCCGAAAACCGCCACTGGCCAATCATGTCGTAGCAACCGTAACGTAACGTAACCGTAACGGGAGGTCTGGCAAGCTTTCGAACGAGGGAGCATGCTGAAGCATTGTGCGTATGGATTGTGCAAATCTGATACCGGTATACTAAAAGTTTGGACGGGGGAGAGGAATAGTTTTCCTTCCAGAAAATCTAAAAGCCAAGGGGAGAAATGATTGGCGTGATCTAGCATCTATGTGCGAGACCCAATCTGGTAATTGTCGACATGCTTAACAAAAACACCCATTCCAAATATTGACGCTTTGGCCATAATGATAACGTAAAATAAGACTATTAAAGAGACAAGACAAAGGCTCACTGACATACTTTAAAATTTCAGCATTTTGTTAATCGACGTCCTACTAACGTTACCCCTTAACTTAACCCAATCCGATCGCGGCTCTCCCGGTATTAGTTATTCCACAAGATTTATTGATAAGCTGTTTGATTTATAATTATTACGATTATTTTCACATACCCTGCTGTGTATGAACATAGCTGTTCCTTAATTTGTGTTTCCCATTTGAACGGTCAGCGTATGAGGCGCTGCTGCTCGCGCTGGGACTATAACGTTAGGCTTTAACTTCAATTTTTAAGAAATTATTCTCTAATCGGTTGCATATAATGTCGTGAATGTTCGCCGAAAATTACTAATTATCTCATTTGGAATGTCTGACACCTGGTGCATCCACACTATAATAGATGGGCCAGTCGCGAAAGCTTGACAGGCGTAGCAACAGTAACTAGGGAGGGCGGGGCTTAGCGAAGGGTCAATTATTACCAATTAGGTCCACATAGACCTCTGTTTCACAAATTACCATTAATGATTAAGTTCAAACTTTATTTCAATGGCCCATTTTAGACATTCTCAGTAGTGAAAGTTAGTTGTCATGTAACCCAGAATTCTCTCTCTCTCGCTCTCTCTCTGTGTGTGTATTGCACGCAAATGCTAGCAAGACTAACCAGACAAACACTGTCATTTGGCTTGCACAACAATTAATGAGGGAATTTTGCATATTACTTAGGATCATATATCATGCAACCGTGCATCCTTTATTCTTTTGGCTCTCCCCGTCAGTTTTGGTTGAGTTTAAAACATAGTCCACTTTTTCTTTTTTTTTTTCTTTTTTTCTTTTTTTAATAAATGATGTGTACAGTGAATTTTAAACTCTAATATAACTTTATAGCTGATTTGTATTTTTTACCAAAACAGCTAGGCAGGCACTAGTTCATAATCATCATGTTGGAGATTATAAATGGAGGGCTCTCTCTTTGCACAGCCGAGGCACTGAAAAGAAGATTGGACAGATTTGAGGAATGTTATTACAGCTGTGTTCTTTCTTATTACAGGGGAAGTGAAACAGCAAATCGACTCATGAAGAAACAATTAACAGTCTCTCTCTGTGGGCAAAGAACGAAACGGCTGAACACGGGAGAAACAGAGAGGAAAAGCAGCCACAAGAACCTCCTCAAACGGTAACCGCTAAACTCCAGTCAGCATGCAGCCAAGACTGGCGGTAATTTGATTGGACTGATGGTCTAATGGCGTTTGAAGTGAGCCCGGGGCCCGGAGAGGAGGCTGAAATGCAGTAAGACGTGTGGAGCTAACTGATGAAACGGACGCCTGGTGACTTAAGCAAAGGAGCGGCGAATTAGAGCATAGTGACCTATCAGCAAGCATCAGCTCAGGTCACTCAATGACAGCCCCTATTAGACGTACCGCTGAGAGAACTGCACATGCCAGGCGGTGTATTGAAATGGAGGAGGGCCGCCGGCTGCTCGGTGGGGCCGTGTCGTGAGCTTTCCGTACCAGTGACCAGGATCAAGGCAGTCCGAGCGGGACCGGCCCAATACTTTCTGTCACTCCATTATATGGCATGGGCGGCGTGTTTCATGCCTGGTAAATGAGGTGACAAGGAAAGTCAACCTGACCTTGAGATGAAGGGTCCACCACACTGCAGGTTTCCACGTCTCCACGATGAATGGAATGGAGTCTATGCTGTGCGGTTACATTTAAAATCGAATGAGCAAGTTTTATTACACATCAATAACTTTTAAGTGTGAACTAAATGTAATGTTTCCAGACGATTACCTAAATATATTTTTTACAGTTTATTTAACAGTATTTGTACTTACAGGTTACTTACCCAAGAAAGTATATGGGTTAAGGTTTAGAAGTAGGTTCAGGGTTAGTAACTAGTTAAAATGCATTTATTGCTATAATAAGTAAATAGTATGTATGTGGAGTGTAAAATAAAGTGCCACCTATATTTTTTAAAATTATATTTCTCTGTCATGTAATTAAATATATATTTGTGATTACACATTTGTAATGAAATTCCAATTTAGTGAATTTTTAATATATTAACATCAAAATGTACCCTATTAGTACTGTTAGCGCACATTAGTCTTGTGGTAAAAAAAAGAAAAAAAAAAAAGAATGTGATATTAATGCACAGAAAAAAATAAATAATACAAATCTCAAAATGTGCTTCCTCTCTGGAATGGCGTTCCTTCTCGGATGACATCAGTTTGACGGGTTGGGTTGAATATCCTCAACCACTCCACAGCAGTCAACAATAAATCAGGTATATATTAATATATTTTCTTAAATACATTTGAATTATAAAAATAAACTAAAAATGTATTTTTATAAAACTTGCCTGGGCGGGCCAGTGAGTAGTGTTGGCGGGCCAGTGCCGCCCTGGCCCAATACTGGCTACGCCCCTGCCTAGCATAACAATGTTCCGTTAATAACCCTCCTCTGATCAGACAGTCCGTGGGCAGGGATATAAAAATACAGAAGTATAATCCGTAGTTTTCACAAAATCCCTGGATCTGTCAAATAAATGTGAATTTCTCGGTCCTGGTAGCATGGAGAACGAGTAAACATTTACACTCTTAATAAACAAACTCCTGCTGGTCCAAAATGCAACAGCTCAAGTTCTTACCAGAACCAGGAAGTATGACCATATTAGCCTGTTTCTGTCAACACTGCATTGGCTGCCTATTAAACATTGTATACATTTTAAAATCTTGTTAAATACTTACAAAGCATTAAATGGTTTAGCTCTACAGTCCTTGAGCGAGCTCGCAACGCATTATAGTCCTTCACGTCTATTGCGATCTCTAAATTCCGGCCAGTTGATTATACCTAGAATATCAAAATCAACTGCAAGCGGAGGATCCTTTTCCTATTTAGCACCCAAACTCTGGAACAGTCTTCCTAACATTGTCCAGGTAGCAGACACACTCTGCCAGTTTAGATCTAGACTAAATACACATCTCTTTAACCTGGCATACACATAGCACAATATCAATTTATAATTCAAATAATTCAAAATGATTAGGCTACATTAATTAGGTCAGCCGGAACTGGGAACACTTTCCATAACACCTGTACTCACTACATCATGCATCTCTCTGTTTATCACGAGGTTTACCATACTCAGCCAGAACTGAGCCGTATCCAGATCAGATGAAGGACCTGTGCATAGACAAAACAACAACGCAGCCCTCAAGTGTGTTTTTTAAGACAAACGTTGTTCTGCTGTACAGATGAAAACGTTATCAAAGTTATCGCCAAGTTATTGGCAATGTCACTTTGTAAAGAAAGACTACACACACTTACGTATTCAAACGTGCATTCCTATAAACTGAGCACATAATGCGGATGTGCATGCCGTCACCGTTTACACAGATTCATGTTTTTGAAGTTTACACAAGGATAATAATGGTACCGTTTTCAAAAACTTGCTCTTTGAAACCTATTTAAAAGAAACGCCATTGTCGAGTAAATAGGGTGACCAGAATCTGACTTGACATATACTTTCGATAACAATAGAAAGTGGGATGAAAATCGGCGAAGTCACACTTTAAGGTAAACAACCTCTTTGCATGTGAAATGAGTAACAACACTTTTTTTATGGGCTCATGTGTTTCCTGTTGAGTCAATTATAGCCTGCACTGCCACATCCATTTCAACTTCTTTGCAAAGCTACATTACACTTTGACAGGATCACAAAACAATCTGCTCTGAAATGTGCCACAGAAACAGTTGAGGTTGGATTGAATTCATCAGGGACCTTGTTAAAAATAAACTTCAGCCACTTGTTTCTGTATGCAAAGCTGGTGGTGTGACCCCACACCCAGGAACACCACAACGTTCGGAAAACTTCCCCCCACATCTTACATTAATTATATGCTAGTTTACACTTTTGATTAAAGACATAACATGGAGCTTATTCTTTCTTTACTTATTGTTACTAAATTGTTTAGGGGCAGTCGTGGCCTAATGGTTAGAGAGTAAGACTGGTAACCCAAAGGTTCTCAATCTCAATCAGGAAATGAAATGACTGATGGCCAAATGACCAATCGCTCCCCGGGCACCACAGCAAAAATGGCTGCCCACTGCTCCAGACGTGTTTCCATGGTTTGCAGTCTGTGTGTATGTTCATTTGCTCCTAATGTGTGTGCACTAACTTGGATGGGTTAAGCGCATAGGACAAATTCCTAATATGGGTTACCATCATTGGTCTTGTGCTGGCAAAAAAAAAAGTGACTACTTGAACTACTTGACCAACAACCATTGATTTTGTTTACAGGTGGACTGTGTTAAATAGCTGAACCCAGAATAATGTCCATAGAACCTTTGAAAAGTAACTGACACTTCTGGAACTCAGATGAAACAAGAGCATTGTTTCTGACCATGTCTATCCCTTCATGGCCACCATGTTCCCATCTTCTGATGGCTACTTCCAGCAGGATAATGCACCATGTCACAAAGCTGGAATCATTTCAAATTGGTTTCTTGAACATGACAATGAGTTGACTGTACTAAAATGGCCCCCACAGTCACCAGATCTCAACCCAATAGAGCATATTTGGGATGTGGTGGAACGGGAGCTTCGTGTCCTGGATGTGCATCCCACAAATCTCCATCAACTGCAAGATGCTATCCTATCAATATGGGCCAACATTTCTAAAGAATGCTTTTAGAACTTTGTTGAATAAATGTCACGTAGAATTAAAGGTATAGCGGAGGATCTTTCCGAATTTTAGAGAAGACCCGCCCTCTCCAATTTTTTAAAAAAATGCACATGGACAAACACAACACTCTTGCTCCCGAGAGGGAACGTCTATTATGCCTTGCACAATTATGTTGCAAATTATAAACTAACTCAAAAACATTCATAAAAAAGACAACATGTCAAATGCCCTTCCGTGTTTTATTTACTTATTATACTGATCGATTGAGTGACCGAGGACTCAAGACATGGTATGTGCAACCCTGTATCACACGAAATACGTTCTGAGGAAACTATTTTGCAAATCGCAATTACGTTACATGGCAACATATAAGCAGTGCTATTACGTTGGTCCTTAACCTAATATGTCTCATTGTTAATAATACGTTATTTTTATACATAGTTGCATATGTAATGGAGAAGTAGCTTGTTGCATTTGTGTAATAATAAACACACAAGGTTTTAGAATATGAACACATGAACACACAAGGTTTTAGAATATTTCAGGGTGATACCATTTATCATTTGGTCAAAAGGCTACTTTAGACAAATTCAGATGTTTACCGTGTCTATGCGGTGCATGACTTGTGCCAGGGATGAGCACGTACGACGGCCTTACGTAAACATATCACCAGTATGATTGACACTTAGGTGGACCAATAGTATAGACTACCCACCCGGAAAAAGAAAATCCTCCGCTATACCTTTAAGGCAGTTCTGAAGGCGAAAGAGGGTTAAACACAGTATTAGTATGGTGTTCCTAATAATCCTTTAGGTGAGTGTATGTATATATATATAGTATATAGTATATATATATATATATATATATATATATATATATATATATTAGCCTGGATGTCAGCCCGAAACCCGCCCACAACATTTTTTGATCGGGAAGTTCGGTCTGGACTCGATCCATTGAGGAGTAATTATTATCAGTCAAAAAAATGGTCGGGCCAATCAAATTTCCGGGGCGGGCTTTATACGATGATGAACAGATAATCTGCAGTTACGTAATCAAAGAATGCTTGGGTTGAACTGGTTTCCCTCAAAGATGACTGCAGCTTGAGAATCCAAGAAGAAATTAGAAGAAATCGACAGCGCATTAATTTTAAAAGATGAGAATTAATGAGAATTTACTGAGAACTGCAATAAAGGCATTTGTCGATCGTCAAGTGGTTGCCGTCCTTCCTACAGGATTCGGCTAATGTTTAATTTATCAGCTGGCTCCGATGGTTGCTAAGAAGATGGGATGCAATGAAAACCCAGTTGTCATTGTGGTTTCAAGTAAAAGAAGCAACCAAAATGGGCATCACGGCGATGCAACTCATGTCAAAGCCATCGCGGTATCAAACAATGGTGACGCTTTGTTACTGTATACTACTTGAACACCATACCCACACTGATAGTCACTGTACCACTCATTAGCAGTGTATTTTTTTTTAAAAATACATTATTAGATGCTACTCATTTTGTATTTAAATCATCATTAAATACATAATTTTGTCCTCTTTTATCTGAAGACTCAAATGAACATGCTTCTTCAGCCTGGTCTCTTTCGTCGTCTCTCCATTTATTAAAATCCGCCAAGTCACGTTCCAACCGTGTTATAAAGTTGAGATATGTCTGACAAATGCGAGCAGATTTGTTGGCTTTATTGTCGAGATCCAATCCTAAAAGGATAACTTGTTCGTATATACACTTACATTTTCTATTTCGTTCAAAAATGTTTTTCGAGTTTACTAGTACTCCACGAATCCATAAATTATTTTTGCAACACCGGCAAAGGTCGTTGACACTCATTTTTCTATTAAATACTTTTTCCAGATTGCGTGCAGTTCAGTTCTGTTGACAACTCGCTCAACATACATCACTTACTGCGGTGCTCTGGGGTGCGTTTCCCAAAAGCATCGTTAGCCAACTATGGTCGCAAGTTCCGTCGTTATCAGCATAGTTCAACGAGTCGGTGTTTCCCGAAACCACCGTTCCAACGAACATTCGCAAACAGCATCGCAAAGTTGTGTGGTTTGAACGACAGCTTTCGACCTGTGGTTAGAGGCATTGTTTCTATATTGCATGACATTTGGAGGTAATAAATCCTTATCTTGAGCAAAATAAGCAAGCTGACATTCAGTACAACCGGTGCCTTTTATTTAGAATACATACAAATGCAATTTATGTCTTTTAGTTTGTCAAAAGATTTGAAGTAACGTGTTTGAAGAGTGCGCATGTGCGAACGTGCATACTATGTAAGAACGAGCCAAATATTGAGTCTGGTAATAAAGCGAAATAACTGAGAACAATTAGAAATAGTCCTCAGATGGCATGTCTGTAATTTATATACGTTAATTGGATCTCAAACAGTTTCATTAAAAGTAGTTATTACTCCATCACGTGCAAAACCAACGTGGTTGAACGATACTTTGCGACAGTGGGTTTCAGGAAACAGTCATGACTAGCTAGTTGATTTTTCCAACGATGCATCGTACTATGGTAGTGAAACAGTGAACTATGTTGTTGTACGGGAAAAGCACCCCTGACTGGTTGTAGGTCTATCCAATTTTATTTATTTTTTTTCCTGGTTCGATTAAGACACACCTCATAATCAAAGCCCTATGGAGCAGTATCAGACTCACATTCTCAATAGAATATGAGTATGACGAAATCAGACTCTCTCTCTCTCTCTCTCTCTCTCTCTCTCTCTCTATATATATATATATATATATATATATAATATCATAAGGATTAAATGCAGATTCATTTTTTATAGCCATCTTTGATTATTTACCAAATGGGCAAATAATTCTGACCAGCACTCTACGTCAACTAACTGTCATTGATTAGAGTATCAGTAGACTTAATATCTGCAAACACTTTCTTGTGTTAGTCCCCCAACAGACATTCTACTGACTATGGGCCCGTCCACGCGAATACGCGTTTCGCTGTATACGTATAGATTTTTTATCGTATTGGCATTTCATCCACACTGATCCAGCGTTTTGGGAGAGTGAAACCGCTATTTTTTGAAACCGGTTCGCAAAGTGGACAAATCTGAAAACGACACCTTTGCGGTTTCATATTTACAGCCAATCCGTATATTTTGTGAAACGATGATGTCATCACATCACGTGTCGGCTGTGTCACACGCCATCTTCTTCTTCTTCTTCTTGGTATACAACGTATTCGTATACAGCGCGCAAGGTTATGCACAAGTCTTCTTCTCCGTGTATAGTGTATCTCTGTGGTAGAATTATAGCGCCCAATACTGGTCTGGCATATATTCTACACTGTTTTCAGTCGGTTTCAGTGATTTTGTGTGTACGCAGACATTTCTTGAGACGACGGCGTGTTTACTGATTTTTTTTTTTTTTTTTTTTTTGAACAAGGAAAAAAAATATTGGATAGGGAACGCACCGTCTTCGTGTGGATGTGGCCTATAAGTTACTACGAGTTAAATTATTCTCTTAACAGTCTACTATTACTCTAATGAGAGTTAATTGATATGTAGTTGCAAAGTTGTTTATAGATAGTAGAATGTCTAAAGTGGACTATCGAAATTAGAATCGAAACATTGGGTGTACATGATGCACAGTCATGTCCTCATGACCACGGACCGCCCACATTTGCTAAATGTCTAATGCACAGATAGGTAAAAGTCTGAAGCTTGTGTGGCAAATTTTTATCAGTCAGGAAACAAAGCCCTGTTTAAAAGTTCTGATAATGAAGCATGGACACTTCAGAGGAGCAACTAAACGCTGTATTGAAAAATGTTTCTGAAGAAAGGCATAGAAATGTCAAAACTTTTTTTTTTTTTTGAGGCACTATGTGTTTGTTTGCCAATCGGATTTGCCAATCGGATGGAAAAAACTATTATAACCAAACTTTTAAATTCTTAAGTTATCTTATTTTATTAGTTGTGTGTCCTCTAACATCTATAATGGAATATCAGGTCAAGTAATTTAATGTGAAGGGGATTTCTACAGCATATGCAATTAAACAGTACAGTTTCGATAGGCTGTAATAGCATGCCGATCTGTTATTGTATGGAGCTGTATCCACCCCTGAAGATGATGTTGAACCAAACAAAACTGTGATTGGTCACTTTACATGTCAGTCAAACGACCTCTTCCTGACTAAGTGGGTGGTCCTTGGCCAAGTGAAGTGACTATAGAGCCCAGACCCTATATATGTTAGTCAAAGGTCTGGCTACACGAGAGTAATGATGCACGCTGCAAAGCTTTAGTGGTCAGTCACCACTTTGCCATCTGTACTGTCTGCTGTCTGTATTTTGATTACTCTGACTAAATAAAGGAAGATGAAGTCGTGTAAATATTTATAAGCTCGTAATGTCTACGCAGTGACCAAAACAATTTTCTGCCACGCTTTTCCCATCTCTGAAAAAAAAGAAAAGAGACAAATTCCTGAAAGCAAACATCCACAGGGACTTTCTGCCTTATCTCTGACACAATAGCGATCTTGCAGTCTCCACAGTGACAATCAATGTATAAGCCATTAAAGGTGTCTAATTATGTTATTAATTTTCAACTTTCTTTAGTGTGTAATGTTGCTGTTTGATCATGAAAAAAGTTACAAAGCAAAAAGCCACTCCACTGGAGTTCTCTATAACAGTGTCACGGTTTCTCAACTTCCTGAAACAGCTCCATTGTAGTCTTGAGTTTTCTTGAACATGTCACAATATTCCTCATTTAAATAATTCCCACTCGTGGCAAGTGCAAAATGGAAGGACGGTGAGTGTTGAGTGTTGAAACTCATGGTTATGTTAAGGGTGTGATATTTCAATTCCTAAACATGCTCAAATTGGAACACACTGACTACGTTTACATGCAGCCAATTTTCGGGTTATAATCTACCCTATCTCACGACCAATTAGTACGAATTCGTACGAGTGATTAAAAAGTGGCTAATTCGTACTAATTCGTACGACCTCACTCGTCTGAATTCATACGATTTGTCCAAACCCACGTGACGGTAATGTTTAAGGGCGGGGTCAGGGGTAGGTCATTCGTACGAATTCATACGAATTGGCCAATTCGTAAAATATGTACGATTTAGCAAAATCGTACTAATTTGTAAGAGTGAGGTCGTATGAATTGTTACGAATTAGCCACCTCGTAAAATTCGTACGAATTCCCGTGAGATCGGGTTGGTTATAATAGGTCACTATTCGGGTTTCTGAAACATTAGGAATAACCCGTTAACATGCATAAGCAGAGAGAGTTTCTCCTGTATGGATGGAATTGCAATATCCTGATGTATCCAAGGCCATGTCCACACTAATACGTTTTCGTTTGAAAACGTCTATTTTTCTCTCCGTTTTGGCCTTCCGTCCACACTGAGACACCGTTTTAAGTCAACAAAAACGTATCGTTTGGAAAACGCTCTCCAAAGTGGATAAATTTGAAAACGCCGTTTTCGCGTTGTAGTGTGGACAGTGAAGCCGGAGGTATTTCAAAACGATGACGTAGGTTTAGTCATGTGATCCATGTAGTACCAATAGATATTCATGTTTATCGGTATTGTGCCTGTTATGTGTTATTCATTTTTACACTATTGCTAAAATATGTTACTTTCTATGTTACTTAATATGTGCTATTCTTCATAGCACAGTACTGCAAAGATAACAGATAATGTAGTCTACTCACATTTGCTGTCCTGCGGCAAAACAGGAGAGCAGTTGCGTTTTAGACCAAACTGAATGCGACATGGACACATCCGTGATGGTGAGATATTTTGCTAAATCAAATTATCCTGTTATTGTGCGATGACATTATTATTTATTTTCCCATCTGTATCATCTCAGTGAGCTTTTGTGAAGTTTCACGCATGCGCAGTAAAGTGTATTTAGAAGTTTCTCATCCACACTGAAACGTCGGAAAACACCTGAAAACGCTAGTGTGGACGGAGAGCGTTTTTAAACGAAAACCCTGTTTTCAAATGTATCCGGATTAATGTGGACGTAGCCCTAGATGTAGGGGAGCGCGGGGCACAACCTAACGCGGGGTTAAATGTAACACGGACGTTTTACATAGTTCGTCAGGATCAAGCCGGCCGTCTTTCCGCTATTTTTGTCTTGCTGCCAGAAGACGATCTCCCGCGAATTTGAGGAAAGTTTTGATTATATTTCGTGAAGATACTGGACAAAGAGTGTTTTGACACCATGAAAGTAATTTTTTTCATCATCAGTTTTTTTCGGTTTCTGAGTACGTTTCCAAATCTAACTTTATATTGCCTTAATCACTGTCTTGTTGGCTCAAACATAGCACCGTTTTGAAACATGTCAGCGACTGTTAGCTTGGTTTAAAATATGTTATACACAGCGGGGTTAATTCTAACACAGTGTTTCAACTAAGACGCCAAGCGTACAATGATAATGAAAACGGAGCCACACAACTTTTCAGGTTTGAGTATACATTTAACTTTGTTAGACTTTCACAAACAATGTTGGGATTTAAAATGTTTAAAATTTAGTGTACTATGAATGATGATTTGTTTATTTATTAAAAATATGGCCTGTTATTAATGCAATAAACCCTTTAAATTTTTTTTAAGCTCATTTGTATTATCATTACTGTTATTATTAATAATAATAATAATTGTACATCATGCAGCTGCCACACACAAATCTAATTTAATTGCAATTACAATATTTATAATTGTATTTATTATTATTTAATGCAAAACTGTCCAGCCCTTTTCTATGTCTCTATCCAAGATATTGACCCATAACAGAAGGATTATTGGATGAGGGATATGTATGGATATCTGTCTATACAGATGCACAAACAATATCAAACTATACAAATAAAATAGTACTGAATTATGTGTGTTACACACAAGTGTTACAACTAACCCCTCTGTCTGTTACAATTAACCCCGCATATGGGGTAAGTTGTAACATTTGTAACACAACTGTCACTTTCAGTGCAACTGTACGAAAATGGTAGGTCCTAGAAAAAAACTTTAAGTGTTCATTTGTAGCAGAGATGTGTATGTTGCTTGTGTAAAAAAGTATTAATCTAACCTAATTATTTTTTTAATTAATTGAGCCAAAATTAAAAAGCGTTAGGTTGTGCCCCGCTCGCCCCTACGGACAACCTTAAGAAGCAATATGCGTCATTTCCGATTCTTCTTCCTGTATCCAAAGACAACAACAACAGCAGCACGTGGATAATGAATAGTTTGGGGCAGATAGTGATCGCCTTTGTTTGCATTTTGATGCTGGTAACATTACTGACCTCGCTCAAAAAGTATGCTGTGCTGTGTCTCGCCTGGTCTCGCCATGTTTACTTCCGGTATACTGCACGCGGATTTTTGAATGCACCGAGAAGTTTCTCTACTCAAAAGACCAAGATTCCTTCGAAAAGAACATGCGCAGAACACAAATTACTTTGGGGATATGACGATACACGTTTACACGACCAAAAATTCAGGTGGGGTACCCCAAGTATAATATCCCGTTTTTTAAAATTCGGGATATGAGCATATTCGGGTTTTTGCCGGTGTTTACATGGCCGTTCGCGACCGGGTTATTGCTAATATCCCGGTTTTGAACGGGTTATTGGATGCATGTAAACGTAGTCACTGATCCAACCAACCAATCAGAGCACATTGCACATTTTAGTTTTCACCAAAGCTCTCTCTATTTTGCTGTAGATCATTAAACTGTTACGCTGCATAAGAAGTCTGTCAAAAAAAAAAAAAAAAACAGTTCCATGAGGAATAGATGGAACACTTCCATTCGCAAACGCTGCCTGCAAAGTCATTGCGTGATAAGGAAACAAGCGAGGCAACAAGTCATATGTTTTCGGATGCAGCCATTGATTGTCAGTCATTGTATTTCCTATGTGCAGCTGTTGCGCTTCCCGTTCGTCCCGTGGATTACTCTTGTCTTACTTTTCATGTTTGGATTACAGCCATTTTGCTGTCCCATTTGGATTATATTTGTTTTTTGTGTTTATTGAATAAAGACTGCTTGCATGTTCTCATCTCTCCACTGTGTACTGTAACAGTATAAAACCACCTTTTTTACTTCAAATGGAAGTTTTTTTTTTTTAACTATTAGTCTCCTCAAACGCTGCGGTGCCTTCACCTTTATTAACTCAGATTTCTGGCCTTAAAAGTCATGCAATACTCAATTAGAAGCACGTTTAACACAGCAGTGACACTTTAAAGTCGCTGAATGTGTTTGCACGCAGATCTGTTGGAATTAGTTCCTGAATCCATCCAAATTAGCCTTTTGACCAGCCTTTAACTGCTGTCTCCTTAATTACATGGCTGTTTACGCAGTATGTGTGGTCTGTTTACACTGACGCGCACACACGAGTGAAGAACCCAACGGTAATAATTGAGTTCTATTTGAAAGGAAAATAAGCAAATGCCTGGTAAATTTCAAAGAGTAATATTTGCTTTGGAATCTATCTGCGCGGGGTGTACGACTCGAGACCCGGGAAAGACCGTCTACGTGCTGCAGGGGGGGGTTAATAACCCTAAACTTAACCCTAAGGATGGTTATCCAAGTGACGATAATGATCATTTTAAGTCATTTTAAAATTCAAGGTATTTATTATACACATCCTGAAGGGGACATTTCAAACAGGACATAGCTAGTTGTTATGAGAACTAAAATGCTGATGTGACTGTATATGAATGTCCAAAAATATGAATTTCTGAATAGCTAGCCTAATATCTACATGTGATATTAAAACTACATAAGACTTATTTAATCGTATTATATGGCTCTCTGATAACAACAAAAAATGTAATGATATTTCATTTATTCATTTTATTACATTACTTTAATATAAATTATATAATATTTTATATAATAAATACAATGTTTATTGAAATATTTAAACATATTTGACATCATTTAATCAATTTTTCCATTTGTCCATTTTGATTGTGAATTAGAAGATTGACCGCTGCAGAACTCTGGTCAGGGAGTCGGAGTCATCAGAGTTTAGCCGTTTATTGCACAAGAGTGACCATATGCCTACACATAATATTATACTTGGGTTAGTTTCTGAAATAAATAATATAACAGAAATAAGTACTCACCGTCTAAGAAATATTCATAATCCTCAGTCGGAAAAGGGTGGCTTGCCCATTTCAGGTTGGTGGAGAGTTCCTTCCTCAAGTGGAGGAGTTCAAGTATCTTAAGGTCTTGTTTGCGAGTGAGGGAAGGATGGAACGGGAGACTGACAGACGGATTGGTCTTCTGCAGCAATACGGTCGATGTACC
The DNA here is from genome assembly GCF_016745375.1 of Pimephales promelas. Next base: position 7,869,866 of record NW_024121133.1, read on the forward strand.
GGTCTGTTGTGGTAAAGAAGGAGCTGAGCCGCAAGGCAAGGTCGATCAACTTTCCTACTCTCACCTATGGTCATGAGCTGTGGGTCATGACCTACAGGACAAGATCCCGGATACAGGCGGCTGAAATGAGCTTTCTCCGCAGGGTGGCTGGTCAATAGGCTTTATGCGTAGCGTCACGTGACCAAACCGGAAAACAGGTCTCATCGCATCCGCTTGTCATAGAAAGTGTTAACGGCCGTAAGAACCGACTACGAAATCTATGGATTTTTAAGGTGATCAGCTAACCTACCTAGTTCACTTTGTTATTGGCGTTTTATTCCATTTAAATATCTAAACGTTACTGTGAAGAAGAAAAAATATAAAACGTTTAAATATCAATCTGCATATGTGAGGGACATTGGTTATGCTAATCTTTGCTCGCTCGTTTTAAGTTATCTTGAGTAAAACCGCAAAAAATTTCATGAAGCACATACAAAAGACCTGGACCGGAAGCTATGAGACCTGTTCAAACAGAATGCGGAAGTAAGTTGTGCATAGAGCCTATCCTGTAGAGATAGGATGAGGAGCTCGGTCACTTGGGAGGAGCTCAGTGTAGACCTGTTCTTGATGCCTCCTGGACGCCTTCCCAGGAAGGTGTTCCGGGCATGTCAAACTGGCAGGACACCCCGGGGAAGACCTAGGACACGCTGGAGGGTCTATGTCTCCTGGCTGGCCTGGGAAGACCTCGGTGTCCCCCCGGAAGAGCTGGAGGAAGTGTCTAGGGAGAGGGAAGTTTGGGCATACCTGCTTAGACTGCTGCCCCCGCAACCCGGCCCTGGCCCCGGATAAGAGAAAGAAGAAGAGGATGGATGGATGGGATGGATTGATGGGATGGGATGGGATGGATGGATGGATGGGGTGGGTTGGTGGTTTGGTGGATGTATGGGAAGGATGGATGGGTGGGATGGGATGGGATGGATGGATGATAGGATGGAGGGATGGATGGATGGAAAACATTCAACAACTTTAGAGATTGCAAAACACCAAAATTTGAATTATACAAATCGGACTGTCTCATTACAGGAATTAATAAATGACAACCAGTGAAGGATATTATCCCACAGAGAAATGCACTTCAAGGTAATAACTTAGCCTCAATGCTAGAGGGACAATCCGACACATGCGCGAGAAATGAACAAGAAGTAGTAGAAAAAGAATGTTGCTTTGAATGTCCTCTTCTCAGTTCTTGTGCATGCGTCGTGGAAATCTCTTGAACTGTCGTCTCAGGCCTACAAGGAAGAAAATGAATAGTCGAAGAAAGTCGTTATTTTTGTTTGTTTTTTCGCACAAAAAGTATTCTCATCGCTTGATAAACTTATAGTTGAGCCACTGTAGTCACAAGGAATATTTAAACATTTTCTTCAATGACTTTCTGGGCCGCCAAGTTTCAATCCTTTAGGAGTCTATGTAGAAGTGATCCACCTCTCGAATTTAATCTAAAATATCTTCATTTGTGTTTCCGAAGAAGAACAAAGGTCTTATGGTACGTTCACACCGGACGCGAACAGCACGTCCGCGCAAATTATTTCAATGTTAAGTCAATGCAAAGACGCGTTACGCGTGTGAAAAATTCCTGCAGCGCGAATGAGGCGCTGAGCGCGGCGCGAAATATGCGAATACGCCTCATTCGCGCGAATTGAGCGTCTGGCGCGTTAAGCGTGAATGATTTAGTTAGTGCCATTTGTGCATTCACGCATTTGATGCGAATTCGCGTCTGCTGCCCGAGTTGAAAAATCTGAACTTTGGCGTGAATTCGCGCCGCGTTAACCAATCAGGAGCCTAGATGCTTGCTCACGTGGTGAAGTGTCTGGATGCTTCAATACATAATTTTGTATATGACTAAATGCATGGTGGGATTATGCACAACAAAGCAAATATTTTATCACTTAAAACATTATTTGTATATACGAGACATGTTCATTTTGTATTAAATGTTATTCATTCCATATCCAGATTATATGAAATAGTATTATGGTGTAAAGACAATCAACATATGTGCATAAGTTCGTGTCTGGACGTGAGAGAGAAAAAAAATCCTAGGACAGGTTAATAACTTTTGGAAGCTGGCTCTATTTTAAAACAAAAATAAATGACAGCTAGATTAGGTGGATGAGGGCGAGGGTGTCCTCGCTCCGATGCGGGACAACGGGGCATCGAACTGGGCGCGGGACAGGCGGAAGTACCCCTGACAGCGGCCGTCATCCAGGCACGAACAAATGGTGAAACTAGCCAAACGGTTCGCCTCCGAAGGGTCCGGTGGACACAAATACGGCGACGATGATCCCCACGCCACTGTTCTACCTCTCCAGAGCAAATACAGTGCGGTGAATCTCTCGATGAATGCTCGATCAACATAATCAAAGATGGCCGTCAACGGGTTTCGGTTTTGACGCGCGAGACACGTGTAAATTTCGCTTCAAACTTTTATTTTACCCGCGTCAGTTTCGCTCTTGACGTGCGAATTAGCACAAAGTGGTCAAGCATCAAACTAGGCGTGGTAGACGCGCGATTCGCGTCCGGTGTGAACGTAGCATTACGGGGTTGGTACTGCATGGGGGTGAGTCATTAATGACTTCATTTTCATTTTTGGGTGAACTATTCCTTTAATGGCTAAACGTATCTTTACAAAAGTACATAAGGCTGCTGCAGATGCAATATAATGTAGACAACATTGAGTGATTCATTATAGACAGCATAATGAATCACTCAAACCCCTTTATCTAAACCTCTACACAACGGCTGGACAGCCATGTCTGTAGTTTTTTTAACACTTTTCACTCGTGTTTGTAGTTCTAACAAAATCCTCGTCCAACACGCGATGTGTTGTCGGCAATATCAGCCGTTAGAGTGTGCATCGATCTTCACTTCGGATTCTGACCGGATATAGTAGACTATACGGGTATCTTTGAAACACTCATTTCAACATACTACGATTTATGATGTACTAATTATTTATTCGAATACCACTCAGGACGGATAGTATGTGAATTGGGACGCAGTGCTGAGAACACTGCACTACGTTATTTGCACACAACGCAACTTAAAACATCACACACCTAGCCAACTTAATACTAGCTTAAAGGGAGAGAATTCACAACACTTTTGTTTATAGCAATGTGTTTTCCCCCACCAAGGTCATGATCGCCCTGTCAGGGTGACTGTACATTACTCCTTATTTTCTTTTTTAAAACATGTAACAGATGTATTTTCTTTTTCCTTTGCCAGACAATTCACAAGTGGACAGTTATAGAGCCTCCATATGGACAAAAGATATGGCACGACTGGGACAACCTTTACCATCCCTTGCATTAAAACTGAGGCTTCGCTTGGGTGACCTATCAGGTCTAGGCCAAAGCACATAGTCAACAAGTGCCCTGTAAATGCTTTACGATAGCAGGCATACTTTCCAGCGCACTCCCCTCATCGGATAACCGGCTCACGCTGCAAATTCCCCTGATGACATGAGCCATGAGAAGTTGATGGCTGCAATGATATCTGGAACAAGGTGTTGCAACCAAAGAATGCCTGACTGTGGTTAAAGATTGCTCTAGCTCTCCAGATAAGGGACAATTCTGTTTCATTGCGGTCTCAGCCTTATCTATGAGTCTGACAACTCGGATACCATCAACCATCCATCCCACTCACAATTCTCTTTTCATTAGTTGCGTGTCGTGTCTAGTGCGAACAGCCTTTTCTAAATGAGAGTGATTACATTTTTGTGGATCTTGCACTTGATTTATTCAGTGCTACAATCGATACAGAAAATTATTTCAGTTAAGCGCAGTAAATTGGGCTCTGTGTTTACAGAATTTGTTCTTATAGTATCAATCAGTTCAGCACTTCATTGGATTATCTGGGTGTCTGGTCTTTTAAAGTGACAGTATATCGTTTTAAACCTCTCTGCTAAAGTTACTCCGTAAAACTCTGTACGTAAAGCACATGATTGCTGTATAGGTTTCTGTTCTCACTGCCAGACATGCTTTCATCAAGAGCCCGTCCCAAAAGGCCCATCCTGCACTTCCAGGGAGAGAAATGTATTCATTTAAATGAAGGCACACTAAGCTGCACTCACCCCTAATAACGGCCCTGTGGGAGGACTCGTGTCCAAGAGGGAGTTGAGAATAAAACATCTGGATCTGTATTATTAAGTGGTGGTGTAAACATTGTAAGCGATTATATAACGCAACTTGTTTTTCGACAGCTTGTAAAGAATGAGAGTTTGACATGTTGACATTTCCAAATGAAAAAAAAGTGTTATTTAAAGATTATGACAACTTTTCTAATAACTTAAAAGTAAGTGAAACTCCTTATATTGGAGAGTGGGTTGGGAATCTCAATTCTGGGTTCAATACACTCTAAAAATTGCTGGGTTGTTTTAACCCAACTTTGGGTCAAATATGGACAAATCCAGCCATTGGGTTAAATTTTTAAAATACATTCTTAACCCAACATTTGGGTTTGTCCATATTTGACCCAAAGTTGGGTTAAAACAACCCCGCATTTTTAGAGTGTACCGACTTTATCAATTGACTGAACATAATTATAATCATAAGTCAGAAAACAGAGATCAGGCTGTATGTTTCTTGTTGTGTGCAGCCAATGAGGATAACACAGTAGAATAATATTGTCTAATTATTGTTTTTTTTTTTTTTTTGTTTGTATGTGTTCTCCACATTATTTTTCTTTAATCACCCTCAAGACATTAATTTCTCTTATAATAGATGGACGATCACATTAAAAAAAATGGTAACCTGCAATTGTTTACCTTAAAGAGCTGATTTTTTTTTTACTTGATTTAACCAGTGTTAAAATATTGTTATAAAAAATAAATGTAAAATATTGTTGTGCCTTGTAAACATGATGGATATTGTATCAATTTACTCATCTCATATGCACAAGTACAGATTCAGTAATCCTCAAAATGAATAAAAACAGTGAAATGTAAACTCAGAATATTACTCAAACCCAAAATAATTAAATATTTCAACACAAATATATTGGTCAACCAATGTTTGCTGCTGACCTTCGATGATCCAATTCAAACATCTTAATAAGCAAACATTACTTTAGAATCCAAAGTTTAGATAAACATCACATTTTCATTTATTTTCTTGGTTTTATGGCTGAAGTAAATGTGTTGAACTTTCTTCTGCTGCATCTTATTCTTCTGTGATCCAGAATGGCCGCACAGCTGAAAGGTTTGTTTGAGCTGTGCTCTCTACTGTACATGTGTGAATTTACATTTCCTCATTTATTTCGTTTTTGGTGTGAAAAAGCCTTTCAGTTTAACATTCATTTTTTTTTTTTTTTAAACAAACAAGCAAACCAATATTCATTGGCTCGTTTTTATTCACTCGAAGGCAGTTGGTCTCCCTAGCGTGATTCCAATTCGTTGGAAACTCCTCCGACGAGACGTATGATTTCCCGAGCCCGATCTCACGGGAATTCGTACGAATTTTACGAGGTGGTTAATTCGTAACAATTCGTACAACCTCACTCGTACGAATTAGTACGATTTTGCTAAATCGTAAATTTTTCTAATTCGTAAATATGTTACGAATTAGCCAATTCCTATGAATTCGTACGAATTACCTACCCCTGACCCCGCCCCTAAATATAACTGTCACGTGGGTTTAGACAAATCATACAAATTCGTACGAGTGAGGTCGTATGAATTAGTACGAATTAGCCACTTTTGAATCACTCGTATGAATTCGTACCAATTGGTCGTGAGATAGCGTAGGAGTTCCCAGACAAAAGGGAACTTAATATTTGTGATGCAAATAAAGCCAGTTAATTTAAATTATATAATTTTTTAGGTTACCATTTTTATCATTCGTGGAAGCGCAGGTTTAAAAAAAAATGCTTGTTTTACATCATTACATTATTACATGTCAGCCCGTTCTCATCCTTTAACGTCATATAGAACGCTATATGCAAAAACGGCGTTATACTACGCACATGGCACCCTTTATCGTTAATATAACACGCGAACCCAAGACGTTATAAATCCTTTAGCGTGAATATGACACGCACACCCTACCCCACACCTAAACTTAGCCCTCACAGCGCGTGTTATATTAACGATAACGGGTGCCATGTCAAGTAGTATAGCGCTGTTTTGTCATATTGCGTTCTATATGACGTTAAAGGATGAGAATGCGTTGTACATGTCTTACATTATTTGAATTTAGTTAATATTTTGTCATGTCATACATATTTATTTAATCAAAGTAATTTGTATGAATTCATACGACCCCAGGCAATTTTTCTAAATCATACATGGGTATTTTACGAGTTGCCCCTGATCCCGCTCCTAAACCTACCCATCACTGGGGTTTAGACAAATTGCACGAATTTGTACAAGTGAGTGTGATGGATCTGCCATGTGCCTTGGCAAATCACATCTAAAAATTCTAACAGTTAAATACAAGGTCCAAAAATTGTATTACATTCAGATTACATCACAGGAAAAATCCAGTATTCAAAAAGGACATAATTGGGCTTGAGCCTCTCAAACTGACAAAGGACAAAATTCAACTCCACCTTTCCCAGGGTACACTACGTAACAACTCTGGACAAAACATTCACTGGGGTGGCCAGTACCATGAAAACAAAAAAAAGGGGAAACATTACCATACAAATTTTCACGACAATAACAACACAAACCCTGGAATAAAGACCATACATTTAACTAAATTTAGAGCCATATATTTTAGTTTTTTAGTTAAATTTTAGAAATTTGCTAAATTATTTTGCATTAACTAAAATGTGATCAAGACATCACATTTTCCTATGTCCCCTCTAATACATCGAAGTTGGTACAGTTTCATTTCCTTTAGAATTCCCATAAAACAGATCAACTTCCTGTTTGAATCTCTTTGTCACTAGGCTGGTCCATACCACAACATTTCAATCCATCTTAATTACAAAATGAACTAACAATTTAAGCTATGTTTTTATAAATCACATTTTATCTAAAGAGGAATTTGAACTGGTTTATCTTATCTTAAGCCAAATAACTAAGCCTGTGCTCTGACTCAGTACAATGACAAATAAAGATCTTAAACCAAACCATAGCAATGTCCTTTTATTTATAAATCAAATACAAATATGAATAGATAAAAATTTGTGTGGCTTAAATACTGGCCATCACAGTGAGGTCATATGAAGTCATATTCACCTCATACGAATTCTCTGGAAAAATTGTATAATTATTACATTACAGAAATGGCTTGCACATTCTGAATAGTATACCAGTTATGTAAGTAACGAATGTAAATATTTCAAGTTCACTTGATTTGTGCTGATGCAGAACATGTAAAATTTATGAACTATTCAAAAATACTGTAAGTGCGCTAAGTTCACTGTCTCATCCTGTCTTTATTTCATCTGTCCTATTAATAATAATACGTGTAACAAGCCTAGAAATATAGCTTTAAAAATGCATGATGCATTTTTTTTGCCTCAATCTTGTAATCATTGACAACAAAAAAAACTTTATCAAAGAGCATTTTCATAATTAATTTAATGATTTACCAGCGTTATGAATAAATGCAGGCCTGCTCTCCCTATACTATTGAAAAAGAGAGAACACAGAAGTGTCTTGGTAAAAGACATGCAATGAATACTATCTTGAACTGGCTGGCCCGAGCGCTGTAACTGTACCTTGAACACATGTTTTTGCTGAGGAGCTGAAAGATGGCACTCCCAGGGCCAAAGTTGACTGCTTCTAAACTCGAACAAATATAAAACTGATTTACCTCCACTACTCCTGTTTTCCGCTAAGACACGGACACAAAAAGAGATGTCGAGGCAGCAGCCAATTGTTTATTTTCTTTGCAACATTCCAGCTGTCGACAGATATTCCCCTAGCCCAAAACGCCAGTAACATTTCTCCACCTTTGTTTCCTGAGTCCTCGCTCTTATCATGTCCACTTCAGTGAGCGTCGCTGAGGGGGTACAGTGGTGAAAATCCAAAAATCAACCTTTTCCCCCAGTCGTATTTGTAAAAGTTTCACAAAGGTTTGCACATCTATTTTAAAAAATGGCTGAGATTTTCACTTTCACTCACTCAGACTTTCCAACTCTCTGCTGGCACAGAGCGCTTCTCAACAAAATGCCACAGTAACCAGATCGTGCACACGCGAGTTCTGTTACAGCTCCATTAATGACACCAGATGACCCACGTGCTGCTCTCAAGAGAAGATTTCAACCCAACGTATCTGCCTGCATGATTTCATCGCAACTTTAGGCTGAACTAAACTGGCTCTTCTGCAACATGAGCTGTAATTCTTACAGTTGGATTTGTTTTGCATTGTAATTCTTCTACTCTAAGACACTCAGTTGAGTTCTGAGAATTCAGACTATTTTGGCACTGAACATGATGCCATAAAACTGATCCATATTGGAATGGACTTGTCACTCAGCAATTCCAGGAGGCAATAAAGAACTGTGCAGGTCCCAGAAGGCAATATTTCAGTCATCAGCCCTCTTTGGAAGGAGGACAGGGATTTATCCAGAGGGAGCAGAGGTTAGAATTAATCTCTCTTGAGCTCCTGCCTTATAAATGACTAGATAGATAGATAGACAGACCAACATGACATCATGACTTTTGCGTAAACATACACGCCACATTCGAGTCAAGTGGCGTGTTATCTCTACGCATTTTGAGCTATCCGCGTGTATGCGTTTATGTCTACGCCATTAACGTCCGAGTGATTCCGCGTGTCTGTACACGCCGTCAAATGTCCGCGCGAAACGAAGCAAAATGTAGATCTACATCTGGGGAGCGATCTTTTTTTTTCCTAGGAAAATTATTGTTTGATGTTGGTGATTTACAACGAAATGAATGAGTTGTTTACTTTCTTTTTCTCTTTTCCTTTTTTTTTTATGAACAATTTGTGAAAGAATGTGGACACGAATCTGCCAACGTGGACTAGTGACGCGCGAGGTTGTCTGCACCGTCTATGGTCTGCACGGATTTAAATCTGTTTGTGGAACTTGGACTCAGGAACTTCTCAGAATCTATTTTGTTATTAGTATTTGTTGTGAATAAATATTCTTTGTGAAATGATTTTTTTTTCTTTTTTTATATATATACATTTATTGTGTAACAGGTGGTTACATTCTGGCTATCCTGGGTTAATATAAATTTTGACAGGTTTTAACTTGTCTGGCGCCCGAATTTTTCTTTAAGAGAGTTAAGATAAGGCGTATTTGAGATAAGGCGGCGACCACCGTTACAATGGTAAAGGGAACAGTCATAAATGCCATTAACCCCAATGACGGGTAGGTTTAGGGACGTGGTTGAGGTAAGTCATATATTTATATATACAGTAATAACGTTAAGTCAACGGCGTTCATAAACACGCTGAAAAGCGATTATGCGTCTTGATAGCACGGCAAAAATGGAAATTCAAATTGGCGTGTCATACACACGCTACTTCATGAGATCAGTCTGGACAGACAGACAGACCGGTGTTTGCTTACTTGTGGCTTGGTGGTTACTAGGATGTTCAGGGCCGGTTTTCCCTATAACGATGTATCTTAGCTCTTCAAGTCCCTGTGAACCGGAAGTTGCAAACGATTTTTCTCCAGTGCTGTGACGTATTTCCAAGTTAAACGGAATATTGAAAAGAGGGCAGGGTTTTACTCTAGCGCTCCTCCTCTCCATCTCTCGCTCATAGCAAACTAACGGTTTGAGGGGTTAAGCGTTTCCCCACCCAAACTGTGAAACCTACATCATCAGAAAAAGAAACCATTCCAGACCGGAAGTAACTTTTCAGATTTTGATTAAAGATTACTAAGGTAAAACATTTTTTTTAATATATATTCACTTGCACGGATTAATTGTTCACCACAAGACTAGTAATATGCAAGTAAATAGGTTCAATTTTGATTTCACGGGGACTTTAAGAGAGCTCTCTATGTGCAAGGTTACGAACGCTCGCAGCAATTCCACGTGCGTTTCCCAAAAATGCACTTAACATGAACGCGCGAGAACGCGTTCTACGTGCTACTTAAGCGTATCCATTCGCGAAGTGCTGAAATATAACCTTATATAGAGTCGTATTCTGAACGTTTAACCTAATAATCGTCATTTGTTGTGGATTAGAAATCAAGACAAGTCAAGAGAAGATAGGCTTTTTTTAAAAAGATAAAATTAATGTCCAAACAAACAGATTTAAAGGACACCATACAAATAAGGAAAAACAAAACATCTTGTCACATTGCAAACTAACTGCAACCGTGTTCAAAGATCAGGGAAGGAGGTCCGCGAGAAATGCATGTCAGCAAGTCATTGACAGTTTTTTTTTTTTTTAATTCATCCCTATTTTGCCTGGTCTTTAAAGCATATTTCCCAGATTACTTATTTTATGATTTTTTTTTTGTTCATTCGTTTAATTTAGATGTGTATTTCTATTTTTTTCTTCCCTTTTTAATTATTACAAAACACGAGTACAACAACGTGTACAATCAAAACCTATATATTATAGGCTTCTTACATTGCAGTGTAATCAATTGAATCTAGATAAAAGTGTAATCTGCCGGTTATCCTGCAGGTGACCTCATAACTCTGTCTCCTTACGATGCACTTGGGGATGTACGATTACTCCAGAGCACTCGAAGATTTTCAAGTGCTACTTAAGTTACGATGCTTTTGGGAAACAGAACATAATATTAAGATCATTCGTACGATCGTTTTTACGATCGACTTAGGCTTACGATGCTTTTGGGAAACGCAGCCCTGGCTGGTTGCTAGGGTTTTCTGAGTATTTTTTGGGTGGTTGCTAAAATACTTGTAAGGGGAGTTTTTTGGGGGGAGTTGCTAAGGTGGAGCTAAAGGGTTGCTATGATGTTCTGGCTGGTTGCTGGGCAGTTGTGATGGAGTTTAGGGTGGCTTCTAGCATTTTCAAGACTTTTGGGGAGGGGGAAAACATTGTTAGGTAGGTACTGGGTGTTTTAGTAAGTTGCATAGTAGTTGGAGCATTTTGAAGGTTGCCAATGTGTTACTATGTGGTTGCTAGGGTGTTCTTGGTGGTTATGGTGTTGCTAAGGTATTCTATTACAGGTTTGTTTTGTGGTGTTTTCCAAAATCCAAATTGAATCTTATGTTTATTTGTAGTAATGCATGAGAGAAACTGTCTCTAATGTTTTACATCATCTACTGGCCAATGTTTTATTAGCCTGGCAAATGAAATCTTTCCCACTGAACTCTGACCCCAAACATGTATTTTATTCTGCTGGTGCTCCGGGTTAAAAAAAAAAAAAAACATACATTGGAACTCAGGTGTCAATCATATCTCTGTACAGCTAAATGAATGTGATAACCATTCATACTCTGTACAGCAGGCCAAATTCATTGAAATGGGTGGGGAAAATCACACCTCACTTAGGAATACATTGGTCCTGTTGATATAGGAAAGGAAAGCAAATACATCAAATGGCAAGCAAATAACACATTGCTGAAATAAAGTGAGAAGGAAAGAGGTGGGAAAAGGCAAAAAAAAAATCCTGGGTCAAACATGGAAAAACATGCAGAAACAGTTCATGAGGCCAGCTGGAGGTGGCAGGCTGGCCCCTGCCAAGGCCTGTTCCCATACGCTGTGTTAATTTGTCTGTTTGACAGACTCAGTGGACAGCATGCTGGAAGTCTGCCCAAACTGCTCAACTATTTCCTGAATGGGACTACCTCCTGGCCCTCTCGCCTCCTCTTCTCGCTCACTCTATCTCTAGATCTGTCAGGTATCTCTGTTCTCTCTGTCCTCCCTTCTGCTCATAACATGCCTCTTTGACCAAGGTAAAACCTTTTGTCATGCTTTTCTTTAGCAGCATGATTGAAATGTAGAAATTTAGGATCAAGTTGAGATTCCTATTTTTCCACTCAGTT
>NW_024121133.1:7882297-7905017 GCF_016745375.1 Pimephales promelas
AAGCTTAAAGGGAGAGAATTCACAACACTTTGTTATAGCAATGTGTTTTCCCCACAAGGTCATGATCGCCCTGTCAGGGTGACTGTACATTACTCCTTATTTTCTTTTTTAAAACATGTAACAGATGTATTTTCTTTTTCCTTTGCCAGACAATTCACAAGTGGACAGTTATAGAGCCTCCATATGGACAAAAGATATGGCACGACTGGGACAACCTTTACCATCCCTTGCATTAAAACTGAGGCTTCGCTTGGGTGACCTATCAGGTCTAGGCCAAAGCACATAGTCAACAAGTGCCCTGTAAATGCTTTACGATAGCAGGCATACTTTCCAGCGCACTCCCCTCATCGGATAACCGGCTCACGCTGCAAATTCCCCTGATGACATGAGCCATGAGAAGTTGATGGCCGCAATGATATCTGGAACAAGGTGTTGCAACCAAAGAATGCCTGACTGTGGTTAAAGATTGCTCTAGCTCTCCAGATAAGGGACAATTCTGTATCATTGCGGTCTCAGCCTTATCTATGAGTCTGACAACTCGGATACCATCAACCATCCATCCCACTCACAATTCTCTTTTCATTAGTTGCATGTCGTGTCTAGTGCGAACAGCCTTTTCTAAATGAGAGTGATTACATTTTTGTGGATCTTGCACTTGATTTATTCAGTGCTACAATCGATACAGAAAATTATTTCAGTTAAGCGCAGTAAATTGGGCTCTGTGTTACAGAATTTGTTCTTATAGTATCAATCAGTTCAGCACTTCATTGGATTATCTGGGTGTCTGGTCTTTTAAAGTGACAGTATATCGTTTTAAACCTCTCTGCTAAAGTTACTCCGTAAAACTCTGTACGTAAAGCACATGATTGCTGTATAGGTTTCTGTTCTCACTGCCAGACATGCTTTCATCAAGAGCTCGTCCCAAAAGGCCCATCCTGCACTTCCAGGGAGAGAAATGTATTCATTTAAATGAAGGCACACTAAGCTGCACTCACCCCTAATAACGGCCCTGTGGGAGGACTCGTGTCCAAGAGGGAGTTGAGAATAAAACATCTGGATCTGTATTATTAAGTGGTGGTGTAAACATTGTAAGCGATTATATAACGCAACTTGTTTTTCGACAGCTTGTAAAGAATGAGAGTTTGACATATTGACATTTCCAAATGAAAAAAAAGTGTTATTTAAATATTATGACAACTTTTCTAATAACTTAAAAGTAAGTGAAACTCATTATATTGGAGAGTGGGTTGGGAATCTCAATTCTGGGTTCAATACACTCTAAAAATTGCTGGGTTGTTTTAACCCAACTTTGGGTCAAATATGGACAAATCCAGCCATTGGGTTAAATTTTTAAAATACATTCTTAACCCAACATTTGGGTTTGTCCATATTTGGCCCCAAAGTTGGGTTAAAACAACCCAGTACTTCATCAATTTACTTAACATAATTATAATCATAAGTCAGAAAACAGGTCAGGCTGTATGTTTCTTGTTGTGTGCAGCCAATGAGGATAACACAGTAGAATAATATTGTCTAATTATTTTTAGAATAATATTGTCTCCACATTATTTTTCTTTAATCACACTCAAGACATTCATTTTTCTTAATAGATGGACGATCACATTAAAAAAATGGCAACCTGCAATTGTTTACCTTAAAGAGATGATTTTTATTAATTTTTTACTTGATTTAACCAGTGTTGAGGATACAAATATTGTTGTGCCTTGTAAACATGATGGATATTGTATCAATTTACTCATCTCATATGCACAAGTACAGATTCAGTAATCCTCAAAATGAATAAAAACAGTGAAATGTAAACTCAGAATATTACTCAAACCCAAAATAATTAAATATTTCAACACAAATATACTTGGTCAACCAATGTTTGCTGCCGACCTTCGATGATCCAATTCAAACATCTTAATAAGCAAACATTACTTTAGAATCCAAAGTTTAGATAAACATCACATTTTCATTTATTTTCTTGGTTTTATGGCTGAAGTAAATGTGTTGAACTTTCTTCTGCTGCATCTTATTCTTCTGTGATCCAGAATGGCCGCACAGCTGAAAGGTTTGTTTGAGCTGTGCTCTCTACTGTACATGTGTGAATTTACATTTCCTCATTTATTTCGTTTTTGGTGTGAAAAAGCCTTTCAGTTTAACATTCATTTTTTTTTTTTTTAAACAAACAAGCAAACCAATATTCATTGGCTCGTTTTTATTCACTCGAAGGCAGTTGGTCTCCCTAGCGTGATTCCAATTCGTTGGAAACTCCTCCGACGAGACGTATGATTTCCCGAGCCCGATCTCACGGGAATTCGTACGAATTTTACGAGGTGGCTAATTCGTAACAATTCGTACAACCTCACTCGTACGAATTAGTACGATTTTGCTAAATCGTAAATTTTTCTAATTCGTAAATATTTTACGAATTAGCCAATTCCTATGAATTCGTACGAATGACCTACCCCTGACCCCGCCCCTAAACATAACCGTCACGTGGGTTTAGACAAATCATACAAATTCGTACGAGTGAGAATTATTCACGTATGAATTAGTACGAATTAGCCACTTTTGAATCACTCATATGAATTCGTACCAATTGGTCGTGAGATAGCGTAGGAGTTCCCAGACAAAAGGGAACTTAATATTTGTGATGCAAATAAAGCCAGTTAATTTAAATGATATAATTTTTTAGGTTACCATTTTTATCATTCGTGGAAGCGCAGGTTTAAAAAAAAATGCTTGTTTTACATCATTACATTATTACATGTCAGCCCGTTCTCATCCTTTAACGTCATATAGAACGCTATATGCAAAAACGGCGTTATACTACGCACATGGCACCCTTTATCGTTAATATAACACGCGAACCCAAGACGTTATAAATCCTTTAGCGTGAATATGACACGCACACCCTACCCCACACCTAAACTTAGCCCTCACAGCGCGTGTTATATTAACGATAACGGGTGCCATGTGCGTAGTATAGCGCCGTTTTGTCATATAGCGTTCTATATGACGTTAAAGGATGAGAATGCGTTGTACATGTCTTACATTATTTGAATTTAGTTAATATTTTGTCATGTCATACATATTTTATTTAATCAAAGTAATTTGTATGAATTCATACGACCCCAGGCAATTTTTCGAAATCATACATGGGTATTTTACGAGTTGCCCCTGATCCCGCTCCTAAACCTACCCATCACTGGGGTTTAGACAAATTGCACGAATTTGTACAAGTGAGTGTGATGGATCTGCCATGTGCCTTGGCAAATCACATCTAAAAATTCTAACAGTTAAATACAAGGTCCAAAAATTGTATTACATTCAGATTACATCACAGGAAAAATCCAGTATTCAAAAAGGACATACAGTAATTGGGCTTGAGCCTCTCAAACTGACAAAGGACAAAATTCAACTCCACCTTTCCCAGGGTACACTACGTAACAACTCTGGACAAAACATTGACTGGGGTGGCCAGTACCATGAAAACAAAAAAAAGGGGAAACATTACCATACAAATTTTCACGACAATAACAACACAAACCCTGGAATAAAGACCATACATTTAACTAAATTTAGAGCCATAAATTTTAGTTAATGCAAAAGAATTTTGCATTAACTAAAATGTGATCAAGACATCACATTTTCCTATGTCCCCTCTAATACATCGAAGTTGGTACAGTTTCATTTCCTTTAGAATTCCCATAAAACAGATCAACTTCCTGTTTGAATCTCTTTGTCACTAGGCTGGTCCATACCACAACATTTCAATTCATCTTAATTACAAAATGAACTAACAATTTAAGCTATGTTTTTATAAATCACATTTTAGATAAAGAGGAATTTTAACTGGTTTATCTTATCTTAAGCCAAATAACTAAGCCTGTGCTAAACCGAACCATAGCAATGTCCTTTTATTTATAAATCAAATACAAATATGAATAGATAAAAATTTGTGTGGCTTAAATACTGGCCATCACAGTGAGGTCATATGAATTCATATTCACCTCATATACGAATTCTCTGGAAAAATTGTATAATTATTACATTACAGAAATGGCTTGCACATTCTGAATAGTATACCAGTTATGTAAGTAACAAATGTAAATATTTCAAGTTCACTTGATTTGTGCTGATGCAGAACATGTAAAATTTATGAACTATTCAAAAATACTGTAAGTGCACTAAGTTCACTGTCTCATCCTGTCTTTATTTAATCTGTCCTATTAATAATACGCGTAACAAGCCTAGAAATATAGCTTTAAAAATGCATGATGCATTTTTTTTGCCTCAATCTTGTAATCATTGACAACAAAAAAACCTTTATCAAAGAGCATTTTCATAATTAATTGAATGATTTACCAGCGTTATGAATAAATGCAGGCCTGCTCTCCCTATACTATTGAAAAAGAGAGAACACAGAAGTGTCTTGGTAAAAGACATGCAATGAAAACTATCTTGAACTGGCTGGCCCGAGTGCTGTAACTGTACCTTGAACACATGTTTTTGCTGAGGAGCTGAAAGATGGCACTCCCAGGGCCAAAGTTGACTGCTTCTAAACTCGAACAAATATAAAACTGATTTACCTCCACTACTCCTGTTTTCCGCTAAGACACGGACACAAAAAGAGATGTCGAGGCAGCAGCCAATTGTTTATTTTCTTTGCAACATTCCAGCTGTCGACAGATATTCCCCTAGCTCAAAACGCAAGTAACATTTCTCCACCTTTGTTTCCTGAGTCCTCGCTCTTATCATGTCCACTTCAGTGAGCGTCGCTGAGGGGGTACAGTGGTGAAAATCCAAAAATCAACCTTTTCCCCCAGTCGTATTTGTAAAAGTTTCACAAAGGTTTGCACATCTATTTTAAAAAATGGCTGAGATTTTCACTTTCACTCACTCAGACTTTCCAACTCTCTGCTGGCACAGAGCGCTTCTCAACAAAATGCCACAGTAACCAGATCGTGCACACGCGAGTTCTGTTACAGCTCCATTAATGACACCAGATGACCCACGTGCTGCACTCAAGAGAAGATTTCAACCCAACGTATCTGCCTGCATGATTTCATCGCAACTTTAGGCTGAACTAAACTGGCTCTTCTGCAACATGAGCTGTATTCTTACAGTTGGATTTGTTTTGCATTGTAATTCTTCTACTCTAAGACACTCAGTTGAGTTCTGAGAATTCAGACTATTTTGGCACTGAACATGATGCCATAAAACTGATCCATATTGGTATGGACTTGTCACTCAGCAATTCCAGGAGGCAATAAAGAACTGTGCAGGTCCCAGAAGGCAATATTTCAGTCATCAGCCCTCTTTGGAAGGAGGACAGGGATTTATCCAGAGGGAACAGAGGTTAGAATTAATCTCTCTTGAGCTCCTGCCTTATAAATGACTAGATAGATAGACAGACAGACAGACAGGCCAACATGACATCATGACTTTTGCGTAAACGTACACGCCACATTCGAGTCAAGTGGCGTGTTATCTCTACGCATTTTGAGCTATCCGCGTGTATGCGTGTATGTCTACGCCATTAACGTCCGAGTGATTCCGCGTGTCTGTACACGCCGTCAAATGTCCACGCGAAACAAAGCAAAATGTAGATCTACATCTGGGGAGCGATCTTTTTTTTTCCTAGGAAAATTATTGTTTGATGTTGGTGATTTACAACGAAATGAATGAGTTGTTTACTTTCTTTTTCTCTTTTCCTTTTTTTTTATGAACAATTTGTGAAAGAATGTGGACACGAATCCAGAGCCGGCTGCAGAAACAAACCAATGGACGGGCATTTAATATTGTAGGGGGGGCCTAATTATGACATCCAATAATTTTTTCTACAGGACAAAAAACAACTATTGCTACAATAGTTTCACGCCGATTTCAATTTCCCAAGTACCAGGCGTAATTTGTGGGTGGGATATGTCCTCACCATCGATATTGTACCCACCACTTTTGAAACATGTGTACCAATACAAATAAACAAAACATCTTCAGTTAACTAGCAGAGCATTCATTTCGTTCGTTTTTTAAATAAGAGACGATCTAGAGCTGAAATGTGTTTTTTAAATCAACTGATCAAATGCTCATTGCCTCTGGCGCGGATAGGCTAATGTGTTTTTTTCATTGTGCTTCACTTGGACGCGCAATCCGTTGTGGAGAGACTCTATTCATTCCGGTGAAATTAAAACACAAAATGTTCTGAAGATGTTTTGTCTCTGCCTGATATACAACCACTGATAAACATAATCAGTTTTGATGAAAAAAAATTTATTAGAACGGATTAGAACCCAGAACCTCTGGCACGCTTGGCAAAAGTTCTACCCCTGGACCATTTACAGTGACATTCAATCCAAATATAAAGGCCTAATTGAACGACCACATAAACCTAAATCAATAACTATTTAAATCGATTAAATGACATCGTAATTTTATTGTACATATCTGTTTTATGATTTAACATTGTGTCACGGCTGGTGCAACTTCGTTGTAGCAGCTGTTTCAGGCGCCACAGGTGTTAGTTTCGTGCCTCCAGAATCTGACGATTTGAAAAATCTTCGTATATCCATGTTTTCAATTTCCACTTTCACGATTAATTTAACATAGCTAGTTAGCGCATGTCGCAGCTATAATTTTATCGAGATGCTGTTAGAGCGGTAGGCGGGAAACCCCCTTTTGTAAACAAGCAGTCAAACGTTCGGGTGTTTAAAAAAAAAAAGATTATGACTCAAACATTACAGGTAAATACACACATCAATAAATATATAAATACTACACGTACATTATTGTTATTTTTAAAATAATTTATTAAATGCAAATTGCATGGAGAGGGGGCACAGGGGGGCACAGGCGCTCGGTAGGCGGGCCCGGCCCCCTAAGGCCCGCCCATAGCGCCGGGTATGCACGAATCTGCCAAGTGGATTAGTGACGCGCGAGGTTGTCTGCACCGTCTATGGTCTGCACGGATTTAAATCTGTTTGTGGAACTTGGACTCAGGAACTTCTCAGAATCTATTTTGTTATTAGTATTTGTTGTGAATAAATATTCTTTGTGAAATTATTTTTTTTCTTTTTTTTTATATATACATTTATTGTGTAACAGGTGGTTACATTCTGGCTATCCTGGGTTAATATAAATTTTGACAGGTTTTAACTTGTCTGGCGCCCGAATTTTTCTTTAAGAGAGTTAAGATAAGGCGTATTTGAGATAAGGCGGTGACCACCGTTACAATGGTGAGGGAACAGTCATAAATGCCATTAACCCCAGTGACGGGTAGGTTTAGGGACGTGGTTGAGGTAAGTCATATATTTATATATACAGTAATAACGTTAAGTCAACGGCGTTCATAAACACGCTGAAAAGCGATTATGCGTCTTGATAGCACGGCAAAAATGGAAATTCAAATCGGCGTGTCATACACTCGCTACTTCATGAGATCAGTCTGGACAGACAGACAGACAGACAGACCGGTGTTTGCTAACTTGTGGCTTGGTGGTTACTAGGATGTTCAGGGCCGGTTTTCCCTATAACGATGTATCTTAGCTCTTAAAGTCCCCGTGAACCGGAAGTTGCAAACGATTTCTCTCCAGTGCTGTGACGTATTTCCAAGTGAAACGGAATATTGAAAAGAGGGCAGGGTTTTACTCTAGCGCTCCTCCTCTCCATCTCTCGCTCATAGCAAACTAACGGTTTGAGGGGAGTGGTTAAGCGTTTCCCCACCCAAACTGTGAAACCTACGTCATCAGAAAAAGAAACCATTTCAGACCGGAAGTAACTTTTCAGATTTTGATTAAAGATTACTAAGGTAAAACATTTTTTTAATATATATTCACTTGCACGGATTAATTGTTCACCACAAGACTAGTAATTTGCGCTAACAAAGTAAATAGGTTCAATTTTGATTTCACGGGGACTTTAAGAGCGCTCTCTATGTGCAAGGTTACGAACGCTCGCAGCAATTCCACGTGCGTTTCCCAAAAATGCACTTAACATGAACGCGTGAGAACGCGTTCTACGTGCTACATAAGCGTATCCATTCGCGAAGTGCTGAAATATAACCTTATATGGAGTCGTATTCTGAACGTTTAACCTAATAATCGTCATTTGTTGTGGATTAGAAATCAAGACAAGTCAAGAGAAGATAGGCTTTCAAAAAGATAAAATTAATGTCCAAACAAACAGATTTAAAGGACGCCATACAAATAAGGAAAAACAAAACATCTGGAAGAACATTGTAACATTGCAAACTAACTGCAACCGTGTTCAAAGATCAGGGAAGGAGGTCCGCGAGAAATGCACGTCAGCAAGTCATTGACAGTATTTTTTTTTTTTTTTTAATTCATCCCTATTTTGCCCGGTCTTTAAAGCATATTTCCCAGATTACTTATTTTATGATTTTTTTTGTTCATTCGTTTAATTTAGTTGTGTATTTCTATTTTTCTTCCCTTTTTAATTATTACAAAACACGAGTACAACAAAGTGTACAATCAAAACCTATATATTATAGGCTTCTTACATTGCAGTGTAATCAATTGAATCTAGATAAAAGTGTAATCTGCCGGTTATCCTGCAGGTGACCTCATAACTCTGTCTCCTTACGATGCACTTGGGGATGTACGATTACTCCAGAGCACTCGAAGATTTTCAAGTGCTACTTAAGTTACGATGCTTTTGGGAAACAGAACATAATATTAAGATCATTCGCACGATCGTTTTTACGATCAACTTAGGCTTACGATGCTTTTGGGAAACGCAGCCCTGGCTGGTTGCTAGGGTTTTCTGAGTATTTTTTGGGTGGTTGCTAAAATATTTGTAAGGGGAGTTTTTTGGGGGGAGTTGCTAAGGTGGAGCTAAAGGGTTGCTATGATGTTCTGGCTGGTTGCTGGGCAGTTGTGATGGAGTTTAGGGTGGCTTCTAGCATTTTCAAGACTTTTGGGGAGGGGGAAAAACATTGTTAGGTAGGTACTGGGGTGTTTTAGTAAGTTGCATAGTAGTTGGAGCATTTTGAAGGTTGCCAATGTGTTACTATGTGGTTGCTAGGGTGTTCTTGGTGGTTATGGTGTTGCTAAGGTATTCTATTACAGGTTTGTTTTGTGGTGTTTTCCAAAATCCAAATTGAATCTTATGTTTATTTGTAGTAATGCATGAGAGAAACTGTCTCTAATGTTTTACATCATCTACTGGCCAATGTTTTATTAGCCTGGCAAATGAAATCTTTCCCACTGAACTCTGACCCCAAACATGTATTTTATTCTGCTGGTGCTCCGGGTTAAAAAAAAAAAAAAACATACATTGGAACTCATAGGTGTCAATCATATCTCTGTACAGCTAAATGAATGTGATAACCATTCATACTCTGTACAGCAGGCCAAATTCATTAAAATGGGTGGGGAAAATCACACCTCACTTAGGAATACAGTGGTCCTGTTGATATAGGAAAGGAAAGCAAATACATCAAATGGCAAGCAAATAACACATTGCTGAAATAAAGTGAGAAGGAAAGAGGTGGGAAAAGGCAAAAAAAAAAAAAAAATCCTGGGTCAAACATGGAAAAACATGCAGAAACAGTTCATGAGGCCAGCTGGAGGTGGCAGGCTGGCCCCTGCCAAGGCCTGTTCCCATACGCTGTGTTAATTTGTCTGTTTGACAGACTCAGTGGACAGCATGCTGGAAGTCTGCCCAAACTGCTCAACTATTTCCTGAATGGGACTACCTCCTGGCCCTCTCGCCTCCTCTTCTCGCTCACTCTATCTCTAGATCTGTCAGGTATCTCTGTTCTCTCTGTCCTCCCTTCTGCTCATAACATGCCTCTTTGACCAAGGTAAAACCTTTTGTCATGCTTTTCTTTGGCAGCATGATTGAAATGTAGAAATTTAGGATCAAGTTGAGATTCCTATTTTTCCACTCAGTTGTATTAATACATGTATGTATAGTATGGCTGGTTTATAGGCATAGTATTAATAATACTATGTATTACATAATAATACCAAGTATTAATTTAAGTTATTGTATTGAAATGCAATTGCTATAATATATTCTTAATGATTGCTTAAGTGTTGATAATTATTTGTTTTTATTATTATTATTATATAATTATTATTATAAGAAGTGATAATTATTTGTTTGTTCAGCACATTTCACAGTGGATTTTTTTTTTTTTTTGGTAAACCAGTCACAATTTTTTGTGCATGTATGTAATGCCTCAACGTGTAAGTAACTATTTTAAATCTAATGGCTTTAAGACTGGTTAGCCAATCATAGCAGTGGGTGTTTACACTGAAGTCAAACAGGAGAAACATCAAATCAAAAGGGCTAAATCAGGGCAGAAAATGGACTTTTAATTCTAAATTATGCAAAATTTAGATGTAAAAATCATACTAACATTATTTTGCAGCTAGAAAAGGCGTAGATTGATGACACAGTGATGAGTGGAATCATGAAACTTGCTGTCATGGATCTAATAATGTTTATGGATGAGTGAAAACATTGATGTTTTTTGAACATGACTGTGGTATGAAGCAGGTCACAATTGCAAATGAGAGACAGATATCAACATCACAAAAGAAATGAGGACATTTCCTTCTGAGTGTGTTGAAAGTTATTCTGTGTGTTAGTTTGTTGGCTATATTAGACTAGCAGTAAGCTATATCAACATTAGAATAACATACTGATCATATTCTAACATTTCATAATGTTGAGCTCATTGATATGTTTTGTGTACATTTGCTCACCTGTCTAATAAAGCAAGAGCGGCGTCTCGTTAAGACGAAGTTTGGTGCAAAGTTCTTGGCATATCAAAAACGCCACGCTTATATTGCTTATATTAATTAAATTGATATTGATTAATGTTATGACGCAGCGCCTGAAAATAGTCCCCAGCTTCCAACATGACCGAGACTAAGTTTGTGTAGTCCTCGCGCCTGCTGCACTCATGCTACGACAGTGAAGTTTCTTGATTATTATGCAGGAACGAAAGTATAGTTCCTAGTCATATCAGCCTAGAAAATCGCAACTTTTTTATTTTCCGTCTGTCTTAGTGCACGATGTAACTACAGAAGAGTCATGTTTTAAATAGGAAAAATATCGAAACACTTTGGTAATTTTTTTGGGAGAAATGCTAATGGTCTTGTGCACTTCAATGATGTATGCTAAGCAATGCTAAAAGTGGTACGGCCAGAACCGGAGATCGGCTGAATGGATTCAAAAAGGTAAAACACAACATTTTAACTCTGGGGGAGTTGTAAAATGAGCCTATTTCCAAAAAAAAGTGGAGTATCCCTTTAACTCAAGGCACTTCAGTGGGCATTTAATGGTCAACAGAGTGGATATGCTGGTCCACCAGCTAGAAACCAAACCAGACCAGCAGAAACCAGTCTTCCACAAATAGTCTTTTCAGCAGGTCACTACCCAAGCAAGACCCCAAATGTGCAATTTATTGCTCCATAACACCACTTCAGACATGTCACTCCACATATTTGGACACTTGTCATTTTGGTAATTTGGAGGACCATTGTGCTTGGTTCGGTAAGTTGGCACCCTGTGAGTGAGACTGTTTGGGTAACTCGATGAACACTTCTTGTGGTATCGGGGAAATGAGACTGTGAGGTAATATGAGGTCAGGGGAGTATCTGAGGGTCTCAACATCTGCCATGTCTTAGTGTTTATTGAATTAGAAATATTACACAAAATTTTATAGAGCAGAAGGAAATTAATTGGCGACACAGATACTGCAATTGCAGTCCCTCGTGTCTGGCGTAATGCCTTTGGAACGCCCCATTGCACATATTCATAATCACAACCTTCTATAATGCTGTCACAAACCCAATGGACTCTAGTCTATGAAGTGCTGCTCATTGCTTAATGACTACAGGATTGTATCTAGGTATAGCCGCGGGGGTCATCTAATGCTGACCACTAGACGCCAATTAAAACTTTTTAAATTTATACTCCAACTGACACAGCTCTACAAAAACCCAGACTGCACTGCATGGTAACAGTTTGCGATTAGAGCTCAGTTAATAATTTTAGCACTTGTGTATTATGGTTCTTTGTGACTAATACAGGATTACAGAGGTTAAATAAAGGTGAATGTGGTTGGGAATGGTGCCCAGTTCAGTTGTACAGGACAGGATGTGACTTAATGAGTGAAGTTTGACCCAGCTCTAGGTTCTGGTGATTTTTCATTTGGTGTTTGCCAGTATCTGCCTTCCTTCATAACACATCACTGTTGAGTTTTCAGAAGTCAAACTTAGAACTGAGTAGAAAGCAAGAAACCAAGTTTAATTTCGAGATAAGTCATGTGACAATTCTAACGTTGATTCCATGTTGTCTAAAACGACTTATATTGTCAAATTATATTTTCATTTTGGAATTTAATGCTCACTTACATGGCCGTGGGAACATATTTTATCATGGGGGTGCTGGGGGCGGGGCTTAATGGGCGTGGCTTGACAGAGTCGGCGCCAGAGCAGATCTACTGGAGGGGCATTGGGTCATCAGGGGGTTTGCACTGCCGTTTGAGAAATATTTTGATGCAAAAACAAAAAAAAAAACAGAAACACCTTTTACTACTATCATAATTATTAATAATTATTATTTGGGAATTTCTCCACCACTTTTTGCCAGGGTCGATATTGTCCCCAGCACTTTTAAACATCTCGCGGCGTGGATGTACCAATACAAATAAATAAAACAAATCCGGTTAACTAGTCTAGCAGAACATTCATTTGTTAAATAAGAGGAGAAAAAGCACGCTGAAATGTGTTATTTTTTTAAATCAAGTGATCATAGTAGGCTACTCGTTGACTCGTTGGCTCGCGCTGTGCGGAGAAATCTCTATTCGAACCGGTGAAACCACAAAGTAAAATGCATTCAAACATTTTGTCATGTCCCTGCTTGACAACAACTGATAAACATAATCCGTTTTAATGAGGGGGGAAAAAAACTATGCGAGTGTGGATAGAACTCAGAAACTCTTGCACGTTAGTCTAATGTTCTTCCACTTGACTTGACCATTACATTAACTTACACCACATACAGGCGAATTTGGGGGAATGCAAGGTCTCGAGGTGCATTTTTGTTGAACTTATTTTAACTTGAGTGCCGCGTTTTGAGAATGAGGTTTCATTCGCGAGACGCGAGCGCAACAGTTGCGTGCGCGTTCACAGTAAAAAGCATTTGGGACAGTAGCAGAGGGTAATGCAAAAACTCGTTCTTTGTGAACAGCCCTTAATGCCAAAGAATGCTTTAATCAAGACATCTGTATTTAGTTTTTTCAACATGCATAAAATGAGTGTCAAATCAATTTTGAGATGCTGGACCTCAACCAGTGTCATGTCACTCACTCTATGCGAGATCGACTTTTGTCGAATGATAGGCAGCCTATATTAATTTCTATACAACTCTTCGACAACATATGGAAATGAAATAATCGTTAGAGTCGTTTTATAAAGGTAGAAGGTGTTCTTAAAAAACATGTTGAAAAACAAAGTTATTTAAAGTCACGTCATATTAAATTTCAATGTAGTGAAACAGCTGTCGCCAGGGGGTGCTGCAGCACCCTCAGCACCCCTACTTCCCACGGCCCTGCTCACTTATCATGATCAAACTAACTCCCCATTTGATAAAATCGTGACCCATTCTGCAATTATCTTTTTGAATATTCTATCTCAATCAAAAACACATACAATATTACATCAGTCAACAGACTTATCATTGGTACACAGGTTATCCTTGTTAACAAAATAATCGTATTTTAGATATTACACATGTATTAAATGCCGTCCTATAAATCTATCCAATAATTTTGGAGGGAGTGATGATAAAATGAAGCAAAAAGTTGATAAATTAGTCCTCTTGTAAAGGGACATTGTCCTCTCTGAACGTTTTGAATGTTGAAGAGTGGCTATTTTCACATTGTTCCATTTCTCGAGAATCGGTTTGCCATTTCTGCTTGCTAGTCTTGTCACGGGTGTAGTATTCTCTATTTCACACAGCCATCTCTGTTTATGACCCCCTGTCAACACAAGCAACTGTCTGCTTTCAAGCATTCACACACCAAAATATGTCCACACACACCCACAAAGATCAGCACTGTCAAACACACACACCACTCTTGAACGGTGAGCAGTTGGACGTCGGTGTCAGCTGAGGTTAGCAGAGAGCCCGAGGCAAGATGGCATAGTGAAACACAGACGCATGGTGAGATGAGGACGTACACATCCAAACACACAAACCAGCTGAACGACAGTTGGATTTTACCCATGGTCAAGGACACAGTGGAAAACAATGCCATGAATAAAGGATTAGCGGTGAACACACGCTTGCACCTTCTGGTTTTTAACATGGATTTGCTTGATAAAGTGTACCTGAACTGTAATCTTTGGTCCTGCTAGACCCTGTTTAGAGGGACTTCAAATTTCGTGGTTAACTCAGCTGTCAGCACCCTTACAAAACTGTGATCTCTCTCCATGTTTGATGAAAACCCCTCATGCATTTTTCCTATCTGTCATTAATAATGTCAATGAAGCAAGATATATATTGTTCAGGGGCCGTATTCACAAACACTTTTAAGGCTAAAAGTAGCTCCTAACCAACATGACATCATGACTTTTGCGTAAACATACACGCCACTTTCGAGTCAAGTGGCGTGTTATCTCTACGCATTTTGAGCTATCCGAGTGTATGCGTGTATGTCTACGCCATTAACGTCCGAGTGATTCCACGTGTCTGTACACGCCGTCAAATGTCCGCGCGAAACGAAGCAAAATGTAGATCTGCATCTAGGGAGCGATCTTTTTTTTCCTTAGGATGGTAAGGGAACAGTCTTAAATGCCATTATACCATGGTCTGGGTGAATACTCGATTCTGATTGGCTGCAGGGTGTCCGTTAAAAAGTGATAGAGGACACCTAGTAAAGTAGTTCTGGTGAAACTGCCTGTTTACCATTCGAAATGAATAAATAAATGCGCTGCCTACAACGGCTGTGAGTAACCATAGCAACAGGCAGTCACATGCTCTATCATCTAACGTTAGATATTATAGCCTAATACAACAATGAGCGACTTCGTGCTATTTCTTTTAACATTTATGGAGAATATGGCAACTTTGACGACTGGTATGCTGCTGAAGAAAGAAAAAATGTAAATAAAACGGAGAAAATTACACCGCTGCTGCTCTGCTCCATTGAACTCTATTGGTAACGACGTAACTTGCGACCATAGTTGGATAACGATGCTTTCGGGAAACGCACCCCTGAATGAGACCCTGCGGGAGTTTTACGCAGCTGTCCAGACAACCAAGGCAGGAGAAGGCTGAACGTTACAGCGTTTCAAGCCTAAGGAGCCTGAGGCAAATGACCCTCTCTTTGATCTAATTTATTGCCCTCTATAACGTTAAGCGCAAATCGCTGGAGCTCAGAGCTAATTGTTTTTTTTATTGTTGTTTGATTAATTGTTTTATGTGTAATAAAAAAAAAAAAAAAA
Organism: Pimephales promelas; assembly: GCF_016745375.1. The sequence goes on from NW_024121133.1 coordinate 7,897,792, forward strand.
CTATTCCTACCTTTGTGTTTCATGAAAAAAAAAATGCATTTGTGAACCTGAAGGGATACGAGCTAAGCGGACTATAGGCCAAATATCTCTGGTTGCTAAATAAACAGTCAGGCAAGGCAAGTTATTATTTGTAAAAACTAGATTTAGCCTAATTAAAATATAAACTAATGTTTTAAAAATGTTTTATTTGGCAAGTGACCATGGTATAAGCGGGTTAATGCCCTCCGAGGTGTCCATTGTCAGGTTCCATTGTCCATTGCATCCGCTGCGCGTCGGCCGGTTTACGCCTCGCCGTCGTCCATTAAAACCTGACAATGGACACCTCGGAGGGCATTAACCCTTACTTAACCCCAGTGACGGTTAGGTTTAGGGACGGGGTTGAGGTAAGTCATATATTTATAGTAATAACGTTAAGTCAATGGCGTTCATAAACACGCTGAAAAGCGATTATGCGTCTTGATAGCATGCCAAAAATGGAAATACGAATTGGCGTGTCATACACACGCTACTTCATGAGATCAGTCTGCTCCTAACTGGCGAATTTAGGAACAACTCCTAAAAAATAATGGGCATGTCACTCCTAACTTTAGGACTCCTAATTTTTTTCATTAAAAGAAATTCACAAAGCAGTTTAGCACTAAAAGTAGCACCTAATTCTGGGACAGCTTAAAAGAAGTCAAGAGGACTCTTAACTCACTTATGCCTGGTTCAGATTACACGATATTAGCCCGATTTTGGCACGATCCGTTTGACGTAGGGTGTCGTGGGGATTCATAAACGACAATGGGCGTCGGGATGTAAGATTCGATTGTATCATCTCGTATAGTGTGTCATAGTGGGCGACAACCTACATCGCATCTGCGATGCTTCACGACATCACGACAAAAAGACTAGCATGTTTATTTTTTTAACGGTCATCCATGACGGGTTCTGTCACATGTATGAGGTTGACCAATAGGAGCACAAGCTTTTCTGTACACAACTTTCAAAAATGCCGAAACAAAAGAGATGATGGTGCTTAAAGTAAAAATATATAAAAAGAACAATATTTTACCTCAAGTTCTCTTTGGAGGATTGACAGCCCATACTGTCCTCTTCGAGCAATCCAGGAACGTCTTCATTGTCGGGTTTTCTTTCTTTTTTTTACTTTTTTCTGAACACAGGACAGCCAATACAACACTCACCGTTTCATCCATTGCTTGTTTACGTTCGTTTCCGGAAGTCACTCACTACTAGTTTCGCCTTCTCGATGACATCGCGATGACTGGTCAGGAAGCAACGTGTCGTCTGACACGTTACTCATCCATGACACGACAATCGTGTAATCTGACACAGTGGCTATCGTAACAGACGAAAAAAATGTGTAATCTGAACCAGGCAAAGACCTATTCAAAAAGAATTGTAGCGCATACCACCGCCTCTCGAAGTCGTCCGGGGTCCGCGAAACAAGCGGGAATGCTGCATTGATCTGCAAACAAATCCTCTCCCATGTCTCACGTTTAGTTTAGCTTGATATCTCGGTGTCGAATTTCACTTTAATTATGTTTTTGTTTGTTTTTTTAGCACCAACTGGGCCAGCAGCCCAGTTTTTTTTTTTTTTTTTTCATTTTGGCGAGTTCATAATCCACCATCATCCAACTCTTCAATAGGAGCAACATTTCCTTGCTTTAAGTAGGCCTAGTCTATTTAGGCTAATAGGATGCCAATTAACCAAGCAAGTGTTAATGCAAGTGTCGTTTTTCATTATTAGGCAAGTGGCGGTTTTCATTAGGGTATTAGGCTACCTTGATTTAATTTAATTTAATTCACAACTTTTCTCTCGCTGCCTTTCTAGAATTAGACTTCACAGGGGCCGGCACAAACATGTCATTATAAATGCATTTCGATGACATCACTATTATTATTTTGTGTAGGGCACAGATTTAGATGTCGTAATTCCATGATTTGTTGCTGTGTTATGTTCCGCATGATGGCCCTGTCATCTAAAAAAACAATCACCGTGATCATTGCGAGGAAGGTCGTGCATGAGAATTGACGTCATCCATAGAAACGAAGACTCACTCTTAGTTTAGGAGTTGTCATTTTTCCTTACTAAGAGTAGGTCTGAAAGGCGTAATAACTTTCAAGAGAAAACTCTTAGCTATAATATTTTAGTGCGATTTAAGAGTACTCCTAGTGGTAAGATAAAATTATTTGTGAATACGGCCCCTGAACAGTAACATAACATATAAGAACCCTAAATATGAGCTATACAAACATACAGTCAGGGCGATTCTCAGATTTCAGCGATGGGCCCTGAGATTGAATTTGGATGTGATTATTTTATTTATGCATTATAAGTTATGGCAACTTATGTTTTTAGATTACTTGCACTCATCAAAAAAAAATGTCATCAATGGCTTTGTCAATGGTTCGCATTTGTTTCTTTGTCCTTTTTGGAGCCCATGGGCCTTTACATGTTTTTTTTTGTTTTTTTTTTTGTTTTTTTTCCGGCCTACCGTCACAGGGATTTTTCAGGGATAACCGTCACAGGTCTTTTGATGTGTGTGTGTGTGTTTATACATTATGTGAATTAAATGTCAGTCTGAACTCAGATTCCGCAGTACCTGAACACATTTGAAAGGGCCTGAGGCTACTTTACACTAAACACTTCCTCTTCACACAATGTGCCATTCACATGGAGCACATCCCCTCGGTGTACTACTCCACCTCCACCCATACAAACACTGACCTCATATCCAGGTCAGCCTGATACCTAACTCCAGGTTCATTCTTGCACTTGTCACATCAAACAGGCAATGAGTGAAAAGAGGGAATATTGACCCTTTAGAGATTTCAACATCATTATACATGGAAAAGACATGATAGTCCATCAAGAGAGATTCTCAATCTTGACGGTCGTTTGATTCTAAGGGAGGTTTTTATGGTTAACCATTCATTATTTGCATGGCTGATTGTTTAAGATTGCACAATGAGATTCTTGAAGTTGAACACCAAGGCCACATCCACACAAAGCCAGAGCTTTAAGTCAAGTCAAGTCACATTTATTTATATAGCGCTTTTCACAATACAGATTGTATCAAAGCAGCTTCACAGTGATAACATGAAAGTAGCACAACACAGATCAACAACATTGCTAAACACTAAATAACCCCAACTGAGCAAGCTCAAAGCAAGCCAAAAGCAAGGCGACAGTGGCAAGGAACCAAACTCCATCAGATTGGATGGAGAAAAAACCTTGGGAGAACCCAGGCTCAGTCGGGGGCCAGTTCTCCTCTGGCTTACATTCATATTGTTTAAATATAAATATTAAATATAAATATTGTTTATGAATCAAATGGCGCCATAACATATCGCAGGCGTTGAGTCGTCTCATCACAGGCGTTGAGTCGTCTCATCACAGGCGTTGGGGCATCCGAGATCCCCGTGATAGGCTGGACACAAAACTGGACCTGACGAACGCCATTTTTCTCGGGACTAGCGTCCCGAGATAACAGCAGAAAGGCAGATGGGAAATAATTAGCATAGCTGATGTTCATAATGATTTCCGTTATAACTCACAAACTCTCCGTAACCCGAACTCTCCGCAACCCAACCATACGAGCCGACCATACGCACCGACCCGTTTGTCTAAAACCTTTTTTTTTTTTTTTTTTTGATGAACAGTTTAATTGTTTTCTTGGGGGGGGGGGGGGGGGGGGGGGCTCATATGTGACTATATAATGAAGAAAAAAAAGAATAAGAAAAAGAAAAACATCGTAATGGTAGCGAATGGATGAGTGAGACAATTCATATAATAAGACAATACATAAAACAACAGAAATATGTTTGACAGGTACAGTTCACATCAAAGATTGCCTAGCTGTTGTCCCTGGACCAAGAAATAATCCTAGATGAGAAAGAGTTCCAAGCTTGTACAGTCGCTGGTTGCGCCTTATTGAGTCGTGCGGTTGTATGTTCAAGGTTGACAATGTTTTTTTTTAAATCCGTGAACACGGTTTTGTCTATCTGCGTATACACACGAAACCACTGAAAACGATGTAGTATATATGCCAGACCAGTATGTGGTGCTGTCATTCACAATAGCTTTTTATTTTCTTTTTCTCCATTTTACCTAGAACTTTATTAAACAATATGAATAAAAAAAATTGAGATGAGACATGATATTCAATTAGTTAGCGGACGCATAAAGTTTACAACAAAGAACCGGCAAAAGTAATAGGGTAATTATGAATGTGTCATATGTAGACCTTATGTAGCCCCGCCCCTTTTCAGCGCTGAGCTCGTTTTCTTTTGACTTCCGGTCTGTATTTTTACAGCGATCTTGCATAGTTATGAATGAACTGCTCGTAAAAAAAATTTCCGGTTGATATTTGTTAAGACATCTCCTTTACAATGCTTATGATAAACATTGCAATGCTCATGATAACTTTTGTTAACTCTACAATAAGTAAATCCACTTCACCAGCTAATTACTCCTCGACAGCGATGCCACAGAAATATACAGAGCGACCGCAAAAATGGAAGTTCAAAGACAATATTCTAAAGATGACTGCGCCCACGTTTCTCTGTTTCATAAGGTTTATAGCAAGGAGACATTTTAGTTTGTTTTTAGTTTGTTTAGTTTGCATTTTAGTTTGTAAAGGCTTTGCCTTTTCAAGCGTTACCGAAATGGCAAAGCCTAATCCTTTTATTTCATAGGAGTCTGTAATTATTTGTGAGTTTTGTCGTCAAAGTGCAGCACATCATTTGGGTGTTCACAAAGTCCATCAAACATCGCTGTTCTTCATCTTGTATCAATGTGACTCCATTCTCAGGCAGGACTATTATTATTGTAATAATTTTGAAGTTAGGACACCATTGGAGTTGTCCTAAAGTTAAGACAGTTTTTAGGATTTTTTGTGGAGTTCTTCTGTAGTACCCTTTTCCTATCTGTAGTTAAGATAAGGTTATACACTTACGACATTTAATTTTGTAATAGCTTTTGTCCTAAATGAAGTCCTAATTGACCCTTCGCTAAGCCACGCCCGAAAACCGCCACTGGCCAATCATGTCTTAGCAACCGTAACTATGCGCGGGAGGTCTGGCAAGCTTTCGAACGAGGGAAACATGCTGAAGCATTGTGCGTATGGATTGTGCAAATCTGATACCAGTATACTAAAAGTTTGGACGGGGGAGAGGAATAGTTTTCCTTCCAGAAAATCTAAAAGCCAAGGGGAGAAATGATTGGCGTGATCTAGCATCTATGTGCGAGACCCAATCTGGTAAATGTCGACATGCTTAACAAAAACACCTATTCTATTGCTTGGAAATATTGACGGTTCTTTGGTCATAATGATACAACGTAAAATAAGACGATTAAAGAGACAAGACAAAGGCTCACTGACATACTTTGGTAACACTTTATAATAACTGCACACTATTAATCATTAGTTAAGCATGAGTAAACAGTTAATACATCATTTATAAAACATTAATAGACATTAATATGCAGTTTATAAATATAGCTATACATGCTTTTTTCTTGATTTATAAGCATATATATAATGCGTTTAATGATTTGTTAATGATCAATTAATAATTTCTAAATGAAGTATAACATTATTTGCAAACCAGTTGTTTAAGAGTTGTCAGTCATTTATAAGACCACTTAGAAAGTGTAAGTAAATGTAGTAAATACAGGTAGTTATAAAGCATTTATTAGTGGTCAGTTAACTATTTTTGTGAGCTAATCTAAAGTGAGGACTATTCATGCTTTGTAAAGCATTTATAAAGGCGATTTAAAGACTCGTCAATCTTCTAAACAGTAAAATGTAACAAACACAACACAGTGATACAGAACATAGAAATATTTAACAGCCTTTAAAAATGCTTTACAAGGCATGACTAGTCCTCACTTTAGATTAGGTCACAAAAATAGTTAACTGACCACTACTAAATGCTTTATAACTACCCAAATTAATCCTTAATTACATGCACTAATACATGTTAATAAAGCATTTATTAACACATTAAGTAACCATCACTATATGTCTGAATAATAAGATGTATGAATGTGTACATTTAAATAGTAATAATCATTTACTTACTCGCTCTAAGTAATCGTATTGAACCACGGACAACTCTTAAATACACTGGTTTTTAAAAAATGCAATTCTTCATTTAGAAATGATAAATTGATCATTAATAAAGGATGAAAATACAATTATTAAACAAATTATAGATATGCTTTTAAATCAAGAAGAAAGCATTTATAGCTGTATTTATGAACTGCTTATTAATGTCTATTAATGCTTTATGAATGATGAATTAATGGTTTACTCATGCTTAACTAATGATTATTAGCGTGTAGTTATTATAAAGTGTTACCCATACTTTTAAATATATTTCAGTATTTTGTTAATCGACGTCCTACTAACGTTACGTCCTAGTAACTTAACCCAATCCGATCGAGGCTCTCCCGGTATTAGTGTTATATTCCACAAGATTTATTGATAAGCTGTTTGATTTATAATTATTACGATTATTTTCACATACCCCGCTGTGTATGAACATAGCTGTTCCTCAATGTGTGTTTTCCATTTGAACAGTCCGCGTATGAGGCGCTGCTGCTCGCGCTGGGACTATAGCCTAACGTTAGGCTTTAACTTTAATTTTTAAGAAATTATTCTCTAATCGGTTGCATATAATGTCGTGAATATATCCCTCGAATGCAGACTGTAGTCCCTTTTGTCTTGCTCTCTCAGATATTTCACTTGTTCGCCGAAAATTACTAATTATCTCATTGGGAATGTCTGACACCGGGTGCATCCACACTATAATAGATGGGCCAGCCGCGAAAGCTTGACAGGCGTAGCAACAGTAACTAGGGAGGGCGGGGCTTAGGGAAGGGTCAATTGAAATTGCCATGGGTTACCAAACAGATAAGATAGTTAGTGTCTTTTAAGTACACCGCCGTTCTTTTTCCTGCTGTGGAGGTTAGTAAACATCGTTGCATTACTGGATTGGAGTGTGTATCACCTGCGACCGACTATATCTGTATTTGCCGTCCGACTGCACCGAACCGTGACGTCTGTACTGTGATGGTTTGGTACGAATACATGTACCCCGACAACTATTTTAGTGTTGTAATGTGTGTGAGAACGGAAGTGAATGAGTAAAGAAGATGGATGAAGTTCGCTACCCCTGTCTCGTGTGACAGACAACACATAATGCAGCTGTTGACA